>BGPR01001569.1:0-70446 GCA_013235015.1 Araneus ventricosus
AAGACACAACTTTCCCGCCCCATGCCAAAAAGAATTTCAAAAAAAAAAAAATTTTCCTATACTTTTCGATCCACCCTAATGCGCATGCCTTAGATGTCACTTGCAGTAAGGAGTCTATTTTTAAACTCGTGGCCATCAGCGTGGATAGAAAAATGAATATATTTATATGCCTGAAGTATTTACACATTTTTACTGCTATTACGCAACATTATTTAATGATACCACCATTTGCTTTAAGAGATTGATGACGGCGCATTTATTTTGTGCCGAAACTTTATTATAACAAAAATTTACAGGGTGTTCCGAAATGTCGTTCGCAAACTTTAACCCTTTGCGGAGAGGTACGACGTATAGAGTGCGCCAGTGGGTATTTATCATAAGCTGAATAAAAATGATCGAAGGTAGACATCTCGCCACCCGTCTAACGTAGTATTAACATTCCTCCTACTTGTTCCGATAGTTTCCACTGGCAATGAATCAGTCATTTCGGTCTGATCGGACTTGAAAGTGCTCCATAACCCAACCCGGCTAGCACGAGACGGCGGGAAATTATCCTTACAGAGCAATAATCGGCTGTTTTTGAAGAATTAAGCAAGAAAATAGCAGCAGAGGACGAATCTGATGCATTATATCTCGATGGAGAAGTGACCGAGTACAGCGATCTGAAAACTGATTCTGAGACTGACTTGCAGAACAATCCAGTTCACGAAGAATATAGAGACCCAAAGTCGAACACAAATGCTTGTATCATCCATCCATTCAACCTCTAATCTTATTATACCGTAAAAAAAAAAGTTATGTAATTAAATAAGCGTAGAGTTGGAAGAAACGAGATCGCGCATAAAGTGTACCACCTGATTTGTGTTCTAAAAATTTACCTGTCCGCAAAGGGTTAAGCATATGTCAGGCAAACAGAAACAAGTCATTTTTGCAACAGAACTCGAAGTCAGAAAAGCAAAGGGGGTCAGCTGTATGGGGTTATTTATCAATGAATTTGAAGGGGAAATTAGCAGAGTTCGAGAAACTGGTTTGATCATCGTTTATTTTAAACACATAGCACGTAAGACAAAGACATAAAGGACGTTTTACAAGCACAGTTTAAAGTATATTAAGCATTTTACCGGCTCTCCGTGAAAGGAATCATGGGCTATATATGACGTCACGCAGTGACGTATTGCATGATGATATCATCACAATAGCTTGTGATTGGTTAGAAGATTGAATGAGGAGTCTGAAGGAAAGTTAACTGCGTTTAATTAAGAATTAGAACAGAATTAAGCAAAGAACAGAATTAAGAATTAGAACAGAATTAAGCAAAAGAAACAACATTTACAAACGATTTATTTTTAGAAATACGTTGCAATTAAACAAGATTCCAATTTCCAGAATCAACAGTTTTTACCACGTCAAGAAATATGGGCCAAAGTAATAAAGCAATGTAAGATAAGGGAAATCTCTTTTGAAGCATACTGCAGGGGATTAGATGTTGCAATAAACTGCTGTCTCCTCGCTTGCTAATCAAGCGAAACATCGTTGATGGCTTGTTGGTGAGCAAAGCATATTAACTATACCTACGGAATGAGCCGTTCGTTTTCCAGAAATAATTTTATCTTTCGCTGCTTAATTTTGAGGATTATGGGGGGAAAATAATTTTAGTTTGAAAAGTGTTTCAACAAAATATTTTGTCTGCTTAACACTAATATTGAGTTAAATGCAGTTATGACCCAAACTGCTGACAGACTGGGATTTATCCCGATGCTACTTTTTATTAACATCAATAACATCCCTTTTCACCTTCTCGAACGTTCTTTTTTTGTATTGGAATGTTGTAATTGAAATCGTAAACACTTGTAATTAACTCTTGTCTATGAATCTAAGAGTAATTTTCTGTAAATTTTAAATATTGTTTGCTTCTTTAAGTATTATTTGTCATTAATTAATTCACAATTGCTTTATTTCACTTATCATATTACTAACGGTTAACCTGGCGGTGCTCGGGATGAAGATATTTTCAAATCTATGAACTTGTAACAATTTAAACTCAATTGAACAGTGATTCGCAGCAGCGTCTATCGTCCATCCCTCCCGTCTCGTCTAGGAATCCTTGGAACTCCATTTTTCCTTCCCCATCGTTACTATGTCGACAACAGAACTCCTTAATATGATGGTTTTCATTACCATCATCCGAAATACCACTTTCTTCTTTTTTGGTGCCTGATTGGAAAATCACCGGATAGTTTTCCTTCTTTTTCTCTTTAGGTCCTCTCCCTTCGGAACAGGACTCAATAACCTTGAATGACTTTACACCCTCATTAGAATCATTTAAAAGTTTGTCAAAATTAAATGAAGCATCGCATAAAGATAGTAATAATCATTGGATTGCTGTGCAAACATATTGAAAGATGTACATGCTACAAAATAGAAGTGGAATTAAAAATTCTGCCTTTCTATTAATATTCAAAGAAAGCAATATTTTTTATTATAACTTTAACAGTTGCAAAAACACAGGAATGAAGGATTTGATAAAACAAAAATTCGGTTTGAATTTAATTATAATAACAGACAGCATTGTTACAAATTGTGTTTGAAATGAATTTCGAAATGTTTATTACAATTGGATCATTAAAATGAAAGTTTTCTTCTCGTTAAGATGGTATAAAAATCATCTTCGTGCAATATTTATTTCAGAATTTATTAACGAAAAACTCAGAAAAAACGCCGAAAATTGGCTGCATTTTTGTTATTTAATTAAATATTTTAATAAGTAACAATTTTTGAAAGTTGAAAAAAGCCCAATGAAATGGACACCAGAATGGCATGCACAAATTTCAAGTCGATGCTATTCACCGTTTAGGAAGATTTCCTGTGACAGATAGACCTGTATAAAACAACTTTTTTTTCCTTCCGAGTTCTCCCTTCGATAGAAACAACACTAAGTAACCTTGAAAGACTTAACGCGCTCGTAAGGATCATTTAAAAAAATTTGAAAATTTAACAAAATATCTCATAGAGAGAGAGTAATTAATTCTATTGCACAGTAATTGGATTACTGTGCAACCATATTAAAAGAAGTATATACTACAACATAAAACCGGAAGTAATAAGTCTACCTTAGATTTAAAAATGTCCCAAGAAAACAATATTTTCTTATATTAACTTTAACAGTGGCAAATGCATGTGAATGAAGGATTTGATGAAACAGTAAATTGGCCTGAATTTAATTTTGTAAGAATAGAAAGCATTGTTAAAAATTGAATTAAAAAATAAATTTTGAAGCGTTAATTACAATTAGAGAAAAAAACTGTACCGTAATGGAATAAGTATCACTAACAAGATAATTTTTTATCAAACTTAAATATTGCTAAATTTTCGGTTTTTAATTAAATATCTTAAGAATTAATTAATTCTGAAAGTTGGAAAATGGCTTCTTTTTCCTCCAGATAATCCAATAAATTACTCAATCGATATTGTTCCTTAAATAGAAATTTATCGGTTTGTAACTGATTTCTTAATTGTGGAAATCGTTGCGAGAAAACATCAGCAAGTTTTGATGAGTTTTTATCTTTAATTGCAAAAAATACGCAGATACACGCAAGAAAATTAATTAAATTCACACAAATCTTTCCATCTTTGTTTTCTAGATTTCTCTCGGCCAAACGTGCCAATATTAAAAATTCAAAAGTAGATTAGATTAATACAGTGGTGCGCGAACTTTTTCATTTCCGAACCCCTCACTTTATGTAAAATTTTGAGTCAACATACCATTTAGCAAATATCCCTGATAAATCTGCAAGTAAATATATGATTTTAATCGAGATTGTTAAAATATAGTACAATAGAACCTTGATTATCCAAACTGAGATCATAATCAACTGGGATAATCGAAAACTCGGTAAATAGACACTAAATTTTAAATCTTGATTTCTTTTCTTTCAACAAAGATTCCCAAAATTGTTTATTTGAAATTATAAAAACTAGCCGCCTTCGGCGACCAGCAGTTCGCATGTAATATTAATAGCTTGTGGCTATCCTAGCAACTTCGCGAAATAAATTGGCGAATCGGCGGTTGTAAATGCTGAAGGATTCTGCTAAGGTTTTAGTTTGCGATATATCTCGAAAATGGAGGCTGGTGAGTAGCAGGCGACAATTCATGGAATATCTGGGGGTCATAAGCTTTCATATGCAAAAAAAAAATATATCCAAAGTAGGCCCAGTGGTTACGTCTGGGTGACTGTCAAGATTTTTCCCCACAGAGAATGTACCATAGAAAAGAATTTTTTATTTCTCTTGAAAACGGAGGGGGAAGGGGGCGGCAACCATTGATGACATATCTAGAGTTTTCATATGAAAATATATATATACAAAGTCAGTCCAGTGGTTACATCTGGGTGACTCTGTCAAAGTTTCTCCTCATAGAGAAGTATTTTTTCGATTTCTCTCGAAAATGGAGGGTGGTGGGGAATGCAGCCATTGATGGCATATATAGAGGTCAAAAGTTTTCATATGAAAAAATATATATCCAAAGTTGGTCCAGTGGTTACGTCTGGGTTAGTCTGTCAAGGTTTTTCCCTTTAGAGAATGTTACCATAGAGAAGTATTTTTTGATTTCTCTCGAAAACGGAAATTCTACTTATATCTCAAAGCAAGCTTCGTATTGAAAGAAAACAACCGACGACTTCTTTTCAATATCAAAATACTCTCAAATTGTATTAGTTATTGTCACTGATATAAGGGCTGATAAACGTATAATTCTTTTCCAAAAAAAGTCATATTTTAAAAAAATGGCAGAAATAAACTAGAATGGGGAAATCAAATTTATTTTAAAATTAAATATCTTTTTCTTTTGCCGAGGCCAATAGTATATTTCATGAACAAGTGTCCAAACGTTTCTCAACCTGCAAGTAGAATTTTGGTTTCGGTATTGGAGGGTAGTTGGTCCAACAGCCAATTTCAACGAATGAAGAGCTGATATGTATATGGGCCTGATGTATGTTAAATCTTATGTCTTGGAGCCAATCTGTTTGTTTAACCAAGAAACACAGGGTCAGATATTATTGAACTTATCATAGAAGGTTACCATCATTGGTCAAAACATAAATGGAAAAGATAGCTCTCCCCCCTTCCTATATAAACACTATACACATTCTGGCAACATAGTATCTGATGTTAGGTTGCATATTCGGCATACAGGGGGTGGATTAAGCTTCTTGGGGGCTGTTGTAAGTCATACCTTTGGAAAATGGTGATCAGTGTAAATACCCCTTTTCAAAAATTTGACTCTATATTTTAGGTTGTGCATAACTATTACTTAAATTAGGAAAGTCTTTTTACATGAAATTTCTAAATGTCTGGGAGAATATGGAAGGTTTTTTTAAGTTCTTAACATCATGAACCATCTGAATTTCGTGATTACACTGTTGGGGAAGTTGAAGATTTTTGCAGCCTTTAAACGTTATGAACCAATGTTGATTAACCAGTGTTAAAAAGAAAATGATTTATTGCTTTATTAATTGGCCAAGTTTAATAACACTTGGATACACACAGGATCTTCCCAGTAAAAGGTTTGAAAAATGTTTTCCTCAAATCTGGGATCATCTATATCTTAGAAAATAACTGAAAGCTTTTAAAAACAAAATTAAATTTTTTAATTGTAATAGATTTAGGCAGTACAGGACTGTCGATTAGACAATACAGAACTTTTGAGGTTTCATAATAGGTTTACACTTTACGAGACTGTTTTCTGAAGAACACAGAAGTTATAGCACCGTTTAGAAGATGCAGGAAGACTATTTTTGGATGGACCAAGTAGTTCTGAACCATGATCAGATGCGAGGATGATGCCTGAAATAGCGACTCCATTGTCCAAATTTCTGTACTGCATCAGATCTTTCAGCTCTTTTAGAGGCAACTTTTTTTAAATTCTTTTTTTTAATTGGAAAAATAAGTCCTTAATCGTTTTGTCAGTACTTTGTAAAAATTCTATGGTTTCAGCAATATTTTAAAAATTTCTAAGTATTCATCATTGAAAGTGAACAGCAATATCAGACATAGGCAGTTGGGCGATGTTAGCGAGGAACAAGACGAGTGGTTTTAATCAAGATATCAGTGATGGAAAGATGATATGGGTTGCTGGAATAACAATATGTTGGGAGATTATTGTTGGTCACTTTACCGAGAAGTTCAGCAAGTGATTCACAGGAAAAAAAAGCTATATCAGGAGCTTTATCAAAGCTATATCAGGAGGTATAGCGGGATGAAACGACAATTTTAAAGCTAAAAATGGCAGTCAAGATTTACTTTTAATATTTAAGAATTTTCATAAGTTATGCATAACAAATAAACAAGAAGAGTTAAACACTAAACGTACTAACACTTCACTGATACATTGAAAAACTGTGATTTGGCATGTAGCGGCAGGTTTAGTGTTAAATAAGTAAAGTGATAATTATAATTTTTAAAAATTTAATAATTTTACTAAATAAGTAATTGTAATAAAAATATGCAGTATACTCTCCTTCGAAAACATCAACTGCGCAATACACAGTACCATTCGCATCTAACTTGCTCAAGGTCTTTTTTAAAAAATAAGTTTTTTGTTGCTTTTCTGGATTGAATACACTGCCACATAAAATAAAACAAACATGATGAACAAAAGATGGGCGTATTGAACTAACAAAAACAATTCAGAAAAATTCGAATCAGCCAAGTTCCATTGTATAACTAAAAATGTAGATGAAATATCTTATCATAAATTGGTAGGCGGATAACTGATACCAAAAGAAAAAAACTTAGAATTGAAAAGTAAACTACCAACTATATTTGAAAGAGGAAATATATTCAGACAAAGTTTATATCCATTACCAAATCAGTTGATCCTAGTTAATCAAGGTCATTAAGACCTTGCTTCAATTTCTGGTCAAGTGAGTTTCTCTTTAAAAGCTTTTCTATTTACATTCACATTTTAGGTACATTTGCTTAATAAAATATTACACCTTTGATAAAATAATTCATTTACTTATTTACCTGCTTAAACTAATTAAATTCATTATTTCATAAACTGAAAACAAAATTAGCCTAATTGAGAGCAGCATTATTAACTGTTTTTAAGTTGGGCAGATATAGAATTGTAATGCAAGGTTAAATATCCAAACTAAGTGGAGTCTAATTTTATACAGGATATTGAATCCTATAGTAATTTCAAATATAAATGTTAATCAATATAAATGAATAATAGTTTTAAAAAAAAGGGGGGAAATTACAAGAATGACAATTGTGCTCCATTTTAAATGAAATAAATAAACTCTTTTAAAAAGTAGAGAATGGTTATACAAGCACATGTTTATCATTACAGTGTGTACATAAATTGTACTTTTTTCCCCTTTATAAATCAATCCAGCATTTTGATATCAAACTTATAGTGCTCTATTGTACATGTGGGGCTTTAAAATAATTAGAAATAAATATTACAATGCCAAAAAAATTGAGGATGTAGAGAGTTTGTTAAGTTTTTGCAAGAGCAAAAAACTTCATTGAAAAAACATTTTAAACTGTTTTTATAACATGTTAACAAAGAATATAAGTAATTAGAACAATAACACTTTAAAAAAATAAAGACAAAACTAAAATTAATAGAGAAATTGATAAAAAATTATTTTGATGTTTCATGATCATATCTTTCAAACAAAATGAATAAAATATAGCAGCTTTGACACTTTCATATAAAAAAAATCCCCAATAAATGTTATAAAATCAAAAAAATATGGCTACTGAAAAAAATTGTAAGCTAATTAATGATACTTCGTCAGAACACAATAATTAAATTATCAAATTCCACACAACAATTTAAAATCTTTTAATAAAAAATATTTTATTTACAGAATATACAAAAATATGATTGAAAACATTATTATTTTGAACTTAAGTGCAAAATGAACATGAAATCGTTTTAGTGGCAATAAAATTTAAGAATTGTTTTTGGCATCAAATGCTTGGAGAATGTATGTATTCATTTTGATGAAAGTAAAAATGTGAACAAAGATAAAATTTTAGCACCAATAACATGAATATTTCAAGAATCAGGTGTAACAATGTAAGGCTGGTAAGGTAACATTTTTTGAGCTTCATGACATTTGAAAATCCATTCTGGTTTGACAAATATAAGATCTTCATTGCTTTCCAGAGCCTATAGTAAAGGAAGAATAGAATTAAATCATGTTATTTGTTAGACCACTATCTTTCAAAACATAACACTCTACCAAAAAAAAAAAAAAAAATTCTAAATTATTTCAACACTGACTCTGTTCATTGACAATTGATTACATGTATCTAATTTAAATAATATCTAATTTAATATTTCATGATATAAAAAATTAATAAACCTTTGAAAATCTTTTTTAAATGGAAAAACTCTTTTAGGAGAAATAATAACCTTCATCAACATATGAGTGGTGCAAATAATATTTTACTACATTCCTTATTCAGGGAGGCCACAATTTGAACTTTTTGATTTTCCCCTGATATTTCCAGGTCTAACTTAAGTTTTCCCTGCTTCTACATGTTATTTCCCCGTACACCTCCCAACACCAAGATTTGCCCAGCCTCTTATCTTTTTAATCCTAATCATTTTTACTAGAGCTCTTTTCAATAAAATAATTGTTGGAATTAGCTCATGAAAAAATGATTCCAAGATCCCAAAATATTTATAATGCTGAATTATGACATAAATTAAAAAGTAAAATCTAGAAGATAATAAATATTAAAAAAAAATTTACGATTGCATTAAAAAAGAAAATTTTTTTGTCAAATATCTGCAGGTTTAAACAAAAATCATAAAAGCGTGAGACGTTGTAAACAATATCAATCACCATTAAAATATATCATAAGTGCGATTGCAATTTACTTACAGCGTTCTTACCTTCGCCTCACGCTTTTTGTTATGAGCTCCAGATTTTTGACAAAAATATTTTTTTCTTTTTTAATGCATTAGTAAAAGCGGTTTTTTTTAAATATTTATTATTATCTTTCAAAATATTTTTTTCAGTATCCCTACACTTGATGTCTTTTTAGATTTCTTCAAACTTGCATAAAAACTTGTTTGGTAGGTTTGCTACAACATAGTATGTAAAATGACTGCATAAAATTTTCAATCATACAAGGAGATGTCTTTTTCCATTCATAATTAGCCTTGTGACATGCGAGTCAATTTTTTCAATATAGATTGCATCTAGCAGGTCATAACATAAAATTGAAAAAAATAAAATCTCCTAAAAAGTTTAGAGAATGTAACTCTTTTGAGAGAATAGTTATTCAATGACTTATTATTTTTATCAGTTCATGCAAATTTTTTTAAATACATGTAATGGAAGCGAAATAATGAAAAAATATAATAGTTAGCTTCTTCTAGTTTTAGAAAAAAAAAAAAAATTTAAATAATATTTCAGCCCATGAATTGGATGCAATCGGATTGAAACTTTTGGCATAATATGCATTTTTTAAAATAAATAGAACAGAGGCGTAGTAATCATAAACTATGATACTTTGCCGCTTTTTAAAAAAACATGATTTTAAATAATATCTTAAAATATAAAATGGATACAAATAAATTGGAAATTTTGGAAAATAAGTTTCGGGAAATCAACCAAATATCGGAAGGGTTGGCAATTATCTGTAATATGTAAAAAAAAAAAGAACTGAAATGATCTATAAAAAAGATAAATTAACTATGCATATAAAATGTATGGAACGCCCAGTCAGAGAATATGCAGAGGGGGATTTAACGGTGGGAGAACATGCGGGGCACTGACCTCCATTCCCAATTTTTGAACTTTTAGGGTTCCGTAAAACCCAAATTTTGCACTATTAGTTGGCCTCAACCGACCAAAAGCCGCCTCAGAGAATATATATTAAAGTTGTTGTAAGTTGACATTTAATGGGGGTAGGGAGGAAGGGAGAATGCAGAAAAGATTTATAATGCTAGTTCACCTTTTAAATATTAGATCAATTAAAGACTAAAATAAAATAACAAAAATCCTTTCCTTAATATTCAAGCACAGATCCGGCAGAAAGAAAACATAATTTGATGATCCTTTGGCTTGTGGCTTCCTCAAATGCATCACGCATGTGATCTCGCTTCTCTCTGACGTGACGTGTAGGAACATGAACATCTCCTCCGCTGTTTGACCTTGAAACACAGTAGAAAGAGGGGGAAAATACAATACTGACAGCCAGGATGCGTACAAATTTGGCGTCATTCTTCCTATCGCTGCGATGTTCGGGAACCCTCATTGTCAAGATCACAAGCGAGTGTGACAGGAATTTGAATTTGGCTATTTATCATGCTTTTGTAACAAAATAAAAATGGCGTACAATTCAACAAACCGGCAGTAGAACGAACAAATCAGCAGTTGAATAAACAAAGAGGCAGTTTTACATAATGTTTGGAAAAGGTTGACGAATTCCCTGATATTCCTCAAAATTCCCCGACATTTCCAGAAGTTTCAAATTCTCTGATAATTCCCGGTCTGTGGCCACCCTGTTATTTTAAAAGTTATTAAAACCACACACACCACATTTATCATGCAAATTATTCTCAAATTGTTCTATAATTGGAGGCCTAATTTCAGTTTAAAATTAATCAATGCAAACAGTTAAGTAGTTCATAAAACAAATTTATATGAACAATTATGGAACATAAAATTTTGGAAGAATTTAGAAATTATATTAATTTACAAACGTAATAAAAATTAGATTAAATCTGGAATTTATTCTCAACTATATTATTCAAAAAATTACTTTAAACTTAGGGTAGGAAAATTGAATTCATTTCACACTGTTCAACCTAGAACAGATTAAGTCTGCATTTTTACAGAATGTTGAATAAATTTGATAACAAACAAGATATCTTCAGTAGATCAAATAATTAACAGATAACTACTTTACCTCTTCAAAATTCTTATCCCATTTTGCTTCAGTAATGACATATTTAACAGTATCACTCATATAATCTTCAATAATACTGAAAATACAAAATCCATAAATCATAAGCAAAATACATTTACAAGCACTTTTTTAAAGATTTCTAGAATAAATAATTATCTCAAAGATGATAAAAAGAATTTTCTCACCCACTGCAAACTAAAGTTCCACAAATATTAAAATAATACATAGTATAAATAACTATACACTAATTGTGTTTAGTTAATGCTATTCATAATTTAGATGAGAATAATTCTCTTAAACTATCCTACAGTGCTTAAAGATTTTCAATAAACAGAAAATTTTAAAACTTTTCCTCTTATCAGGGATGAGATTGGCAAAAAAGCAAAAAGACTGAAATCATACGCGAGCAAAAAATTTGTACCATAATTTATACATGAAAGATGTTTTAAGATATAAAACATCAAAACATGCAACATGATGAAAATATTCCACTATAATAATTAATTATTTATAATTCAGTATGTATAAATAAGAATATTAAATTATTATTAAATCATTTACATTAAAAGTTAACAAACAAGTTTAACACATCATCAGGGGCATCAGAAAATACAAAATTAGACATTAAAACATATTGACCACCTCAACATTACTGAGATGCAACATTCACTGAGTCTGAGAAGAATTATATTTAATAGCCTTTTGATAAAAGTTAGCTCACAAAATAAATAAAAAATAAGGACAAATAATTTCTGCTGCTTCATGCAATTGTGTAAAGTTTATTAGCTCTTAATAAATTATAATAAAGTATCATACACTGAATTCTGTTTTCTTTTATTTTTATACATTTTCGCAAAAGTAACAGCATAATGATTTTGCACCTTATAAAGTGAGAGGGGTCAGCTGCAATGACAGATTCATTTAGTATTATTGTTATATGAAACATTTCCTTAATTGTTAAAGAAGTGGTTTTCTTTCGTTTTGTTATTTGTGTGGCTTCTGTTGATAACAGATCTCCATTAACATGCTTCACCCCTTCTTTTGGAGGGCTCCTATCTTTGACAGATTTTTTTTTTCAATAAAGGATGTGTTTGTATCCTCTGCAAGTTTATTTTCAGTAGAGGCTAAAGTTTTTGCACAGTCTTCATTATATATAGTATCTCTTTGTTTATTACTGGCATAGTTTTCGGGACTACATTATCTCTAGAATGTCTAGGTAAATCATCGGTTTTATTTTTTATTTTGAGAAGATTTTTTTTATGTCTTATTCTCTTCTTTTTTGCTGCATTTGCACACAGCTTTTTAGCTAACTCTTTTGACAGGAGTGTTTCCCTTTTTTGATGTAGTTTTTTTGTTCTTGTTCCATTTTTTTTTTTATTATTTTTTCATCTTGGTACGCCCTCAAGATGACCTTAAGTTTTTAACTAATTTTTTTTTTGCAAAATATGCCACAGAGGTTTTGTTTTCTGCAAAAAGGTGGTAATTAATACTTTGAATGGCACAGAATATGTTGGAATGTTCAGCCTTGCAGAGCTTGCTGATATGTTGATTCTTCAGTAGAAGATGAAACAGCTAGTTTCCTAGCCAGTGGAGTTAAGTAGAGTGGTCGAGCATATTTTCCCAGAATTTTCTTTCAAAAACGGAAGATAGAAAGGTTTCTTTTCTTTCTGTAAAAGCGGAATTTTCGGAAGAAAGGGAAAATTTTTGCGGCAGGGAAAAAAAATTTTTTGGGGAAAAAAAAAAAGGAATTTTGAGAGAAAAAAAAAGCGAAATTTCTCCAAAATAACAAAAAAGCGGAAATTCGCGAAAAAGCGGAAGAATCTCATCCCTGTCTTATTTAAAAAATAATTAAAAATAGATAATTCTATTAATAACAAATACAATTTTTATCAAGCTGAATTATTAAAAATGTATCATACTTTAAAAAAAGACATTCAAAATTGTGAAAGAAAATATATATAAAAAAAAATTAAAAATATTTTAAAACTTTACTTGGATGGATGTAGAACAGCAGTAAGAAATTTATACAACAGAAAAAAAAGAAAAAGATCATTTAAGCATTTTTTAAGTATTAGCATATGTCAAATTTCTTCAACTTGATACATTGGTATTATTTCATGCAAAAAATTAACTTACGTAACATTTAATAAAAATTTTGATTTTATTAACTGACTGAAATGGTCATTATATCACTAATGTTAAATTATAATATCATTAACATTAAACTAAAAGAAATATTTTAAAATATTCTTCTAATAGTTAAAAGAATGTCTTTAAAATAATTTTTTCTTTAACTAGAACTTGGAATTAAACTAACATACCAATTCAGAAATTTCAAAATTAAAAGCACAGCATAATAAATTCCAAATCGATCTGTTACTCTTGCATGTTACAATAAACAGAACAAACAAACTTTACTAACCCATTATAAGCAGTAATATATCTCTGCAAATCATGGTATCTGTTTGAAGTGAAATCACCGTAAAGGAAAAAATGACGCCTTTTGAATAAGTTTGGCAATTCTGGTAGAGGTAGGTTGGAAGTATCAACTTTTGAAGGTAGTAGCGATGAATCACTATCATCTTCACAAGATTCTTCTTTTAATTTTGCTTTCAATGCAGCTTTCTTCGAATTTTCCTTTTCAACTCTAATGAATGAAAATTAGCATGAATAAAAACATATGTAAATTTTGAAATATGAATCATTTTGAGATTCTAATTACAGGGACAATGATGCCAAATTTCTTTCATCTTGGCACAGGGGGACATTAAACAATGATTTTACTAACCATAACTTTTCAAAATATCAAATTAAATCTGCATGACTAGATTTTATAGACACTTCTTTTAAACCAAACTTACCTCCCTCCACCCACCCAAAAAGTCAAATATTCATTTTACATTAAAGGAACTGGAAATAAGGGTTGATCTTTTTCATAGAAAGAGATGTAGATGGTCAGTCTCTCAATGAACTTTGATATATCATATGTATGCATTAAATTATAACAACTAAAAAACTAAACTGTTAATAAAAGTTGATTTTTGCCCATCAAATCAGTTCCCATTAGTTTTTATCAGGAACAGAAAAACAATATATTCAAGGCCAGCTTGTCAAAAGGTACTACAGAACTGCATTACCCAATTTTTTTAAGTTTACAAATTTAATAAATTTATTTAATTTTGAAAATAATTAAATGTATCAACAATGTAATAGAATTTTCCTTTTAGAGCTTTCATTCTTCAGGGGAAATGCAGGATAAAACAGTATGCCTGTATTCAGGGAGAGATAAAACATCTTGGAAGTATTTTAACCCCCCTCCCCCAGTCCTAATTTACTTCGGATGTACATACATAGTAATGAAGCGCATTTTCTCCAACCACACAGTTTGAAGGAAAGAGAACTTTAGAAAAGTACAGTAATGGAGAAGCTAGAAACTGAGTTTTAAATCTTTTACCCTAAAGAAGAAAAATTGTGAAGCCTAAATTTTGAAAATAATCAAAAATGAATTGTACAAAATATTGTATTAAAATTTTTTATTGTAAATAAATAAGAAAACTTTTTCCTACAATGGTATTTATTTTAACTTTATTTTCATTGTGTAAATCTTTCTATACAAGAGTAAGGAAGGAAGGAAAAATAACTGAGAGACTGTATTTTACAGTTAAATTTTAATTAAATTTGGTTAATTTTAATTTCTTTATGCAATGTAATTACCTACATCAAGTCTAAAATCTAATTTTTTTTTTTATTAACTAATTATTAAAGTAATCAAAATTATTTAAAAATGCAAAATTTAAACTATGCCGAAATGTACTGCTGTGAAGTGAAGTATTATAAGTCACAGCATTCCCATGGTTACAATGCAATAATTCTAATTTCTTTATTAACTGTAATTACCTACATTAGGTCTCAAATCTAACTTTTTTATTAACTAATTATTATAGTATTCAAAATTGATTTAAAAAAGGCAAAATTTAAACTAAGCAGAAATGCATTGCTGTACAGTGTAGTATTATTATAAGTCACAGCATCCCTATGGTTACAATGCACAAGCCAACACTGAATGTATTGTCAAACCTACATATTAGCAAATTAGAAATTATAACAAGGGATAAAAACATGACTAAAAACTAAATAGTAAAAACACCATTTAAATGTTACTTCACCTCTCAAATCCTTAAGTTTAAAAAAAATACCTATTAAATAATAGGAAAAACAGGTTTTTCTGATCATACAAAATAAGAAATTCCATATATCAGAACACTATGCTTATCAAATCAGTGTGAAGTTCATACCATGTATAAAGAAATAAATCAAAATCTATAAACCAAACCTGGCATTTCAGTATTATCTGCTAATCTGCACATATAGATTCCTTATGAAGTATTTCTTAACAAATATTAGCCAACTGACAGATGAATTGCAATTGGAAAATACCTCCTACAACTAATATATATTGACTATAAAAGCATATTCAATATAAAAAGCTTCTTTATAATACTGATTAATCCTTTGAATTAAAACAACTGAACTTGTTTTGATAAAAGGTATTGATTACTTTTTATTTGAGAAAATTTATTTAAAAACTAGCTGTATGGCCCGGCATTGCATGGGCTATCTTGAATAAAGGGATATTCAAGAACGGAGAGAAGCGAGGTCATGCGAGGCCTTGGGATCCATATATTTTCATATGGCCCGCATCTGTTTTTTTTCCAACAAAAATTGTCACTTACTTTCCCCAACAAACATTATGACGTTAAACACCTTAAAACAAAAAGGAAAGAAAACGATTTTTTCCAATATTAATAAAACCAAACACAGAAGCTCTCTAAAAAAAGAAATACCAGCTTCCGTTAAATAAATAAATGGAAGTGGAAGAATGTGACTATATTGTGAACCATTAGATTTTAAAAGGGGACTTCTGCAGACTCGACTGAAATTACTTTTTTTATATTTTCGATTTGATGAATGTAGTTGCATCGTTTGGTTTAAAATCTGAAATTCTGCCATTCACACTTAAGTTGTAGTAAATCATCAAAGTTTCCGTATGATGTTAGATGAGGACTTCTGGGCGGAAGAGGATCTTCGATTGATCCTCAAAAGGCCTAAAATTAATTTACATCACTATTTTTTTTACTAATTTTAATTTTTAAATATGAATTTTACTTAAAAACAAACAAATTTTGAATTCAATTTGAGTTTAATTGATATTTCTTGTTTCATATTTGTTTATAGTTGATTATTTTTTAATCTGAATTTTACTTCAAAAGCAATAGCTTTCCAAATATAGACTTCTTTGCAAATAAAGACACTTTCACTTTTATGCCCTTTTTTTTTAAATCAAAACTTTAAAAAAAAAATTTATGCAGAAGCTCACTAAAAAAGAAAAAAATAAAACCTTTTATACAAACCAGATTCAAGAACAACTGATGCGAGAGATAATTATAGGAACTGCCGATACACGCCGGCACAATATTTCATTCATTTACTGGTTGACAAATAGTTATAGGATAGGAGTTGTCGATAGATGGTGGCACCATATTCCATTCATTTTGACACTTTTTAATTAGTATCTTTTTAACTAATTAAAATTTTGGAATTTAAACGTTCAAAACGGATTCCTTGGATTATTTTCCATATTTTGGTACTTTCAGTTTGTTTCAGGATTCAGTGGTTTGTGAGAAGATAGCCGGACATAGGTACATACATTTGTTTACGTTTGATTTTAATAGGATAGATAATACTAACTTCAATATTTCATCTTCTGTGTTTCCTCCAGAATCTGAATCTCGATCTGTAACAGCCATATAATCTGCAAGAGCATCTTCATCCTCTGTTTCACTATCATTCTTTGGTGTCTGATCAAAAACATTCTTTGAAGATTTTGGCACATTCTTTGGTGAAAAACTCTGCACTTTTTTAGCATCAATTTTCCCAGACACGGAAGGCTTACCATCATCAGAATCAGAATCAGAAGACGACTTAAGCTTTGGTTTTGTGACTTTTTTTACTTTATCTGACTTTTTACCTAAAAAAAATAATAAAGTTCTAAAAGAACTTTTATCACTTGAATCCCATACAGCACAATTGTGCTATTCTGATTTCATGTTGAAGAGATCCATTACATTTGATATCAATGTGTAAATATCATTGATTTTATTTTGATATAAAAGCATTTTAGTCATTCTGTGCCACTTGCAATCAATGCATCAAAGTTACAAAAAAAGTTATGAAAAACAAAAACTGTCATAGTGTTGTGTGATGTTTCTTGGTGTAAAAAAAAACAAGCACAATCAGAACACTTGGCACTTACAAGATTCTTCAAAAACCTTTTGAAACTCAAAAGGTTCAGAAAATATCTTGAACATGTTAGGAAGGAACTTTATTTTAAAGTACCCTACAACCCCCAAAATTCATATGGCAAAAATTGATATACAATGAGTGTTGGGTAATGTATATAAACATAAAAATAACTTCAAATAATAAAAATAAATTTGAAACAAATGTATGGGACCTAAAAACAAGGAAGATTCTTGTAATGAATAACAAATTCATAATTCACAGAGGGGTATGAGGGAAGAAAATTTAATTTTAAAAATTATAAAATAATTGTAACCCAATTAATTTATCAGAAATTTCAGCAGTTAGCGATGTTTTTAAGTGTTGCATATAATAAGATATTAGGAAGCATGCTCTTAGCAAATTCTTTAAGGACCAAATTAATACACAAAATAAATTTCATAAACAAAGTGACAAACATTAAATTACCACACACTTAAAAAAGAAAAGGCAAATATAGTGGGGGGAAGCAATAACAGGTTAAAAATAAAACAACGCACTTTTTTTGCTATATTAAGTAATTACATTTGAAACATTATATAAGTGAAGAAAAATTAAAACAAGGATACATAGCTAAGTATCCAAGATAATTTTATATTGAGTACTCCATGATACGAAGAATATAGAAAAATGAGTGTTGGATGTGCTATGGGAAAACTTTAAATTAAAATGCATACACTTTCTTCTGGAAAAATGCAGAAAAAAATTGCTAAAGCAATTAAATACCACTGAATTTCAGAATTATTAAATATAGGAAATACAATCAATGCATGGAAAAGATGATTTGGGATTATATTTTCAAGAAATGCTGCATTACTTGCACTGGGGAAACAAGGCCATGAAAAACTTATCATTTAGCATATCATATCAAGAATTTTTGCTTCAATGTAGAGTTAATCTTCCAATTTTCAAATACAACTAAAATCCAAAAACTTCTAACCCAAGATTATCAATGCTTATTTTATCTTCATAAATCATTCAATCCCATATGAAATGAAGAATCCAAAATCAAATGGCTTCTACAGAATTAAGAATTTTTTATTCATTCAGTTTAAAAGAAATTGCTCTCAATTAATAACAAGGTAAAATTCTATTTAAAAAAGGAAAAAATATGATAATTCAAATTTAGTACTACCTTCTTAAAAACTTTTAAAATAAAGTTTTAGCATATTAGAAAGAAGAAAAAATGTTTACAAATAACCTGGTGAACTATTAGAGCTCAGTATATTCAAATTACCTATTCTTAGACCAAAGTAAAATTACAATGCATTCAATAGAATTAAGAAAAGAGGGAAGTTGCATTGAGATTTTATTTCAAGACAAAATTATCTATACTTATAAAAGGAAGTGTTTGTGTGTGTCTGTCTGCTTGTGATGTCCAGACGAATCTATCCCACTTATAGTCATGAAATTTGGCACACAGGTAGTCGTAATGGCGACTCAATGCACTTCGAAGCCAGAATTTTTAAATTTTATACAGCATATTTTTTATTTAATATTTTGTGTTGTTTTGAGCGATTTTTCACACTAATTTCTCAATAGCATGGTTTCGGATAATTGTACGAAAAAAATAGATACATGATCAGAAAGAGCAACCGATTTTCGTTCTAATGAAGTTAGTTTCAAATTTATAATGTAATTTACTGAATTTTGAGAAATTTTTAAAAAACAGTCGGTTAACCTTAAAAAAACTTTGTTTGGAGTTTCTTGCATCAGCCATTCTAATCTTATCAATACGAAATTTGTTGAAGTAATAAATATAACGTTTCTCCATGAATTAAAACAAGAAAGGTTCAAGTTGAACAGTTGGTTGAATTTTAATTAATTTTTCTCTGAAGTGTTAAAAAATTTTTGTTTCAAAATTCCCTTCATGATTCTACGTAATTGAGGTCGCATGATGTATTTTTCCAACATGCATTTTCTCGAAACCATGCGACGTCATAATCCCTTTGCTTCGCATCAACAGGTCATTCTTTTAATTTGTTTGTTTTTATACTTTTTGATAGTGAAGCATATGGCTGATATCTTCAGTTGCAGAATACTGGAAAAAATGAAATATGACTTCAGGGAGCTATTTACATAATGTGGCTTCAAAGTTTAAACCTGAAGTGGAAGATTTCATCTCTTTTTTTTTTTTTTTTTTTTCTTCTTTTCCTTCTTCTCAGATTCTTTTTGGATATATTTAAATATCACAGAAATTATGCTTGTCTGTATCTTTCGAGGCATATTGTTCCATTTGAAATCATCTAAAATTTCATTCGGTTTTCATTCTTTAACATTTTACCTGGTTTATAGGAATAAATCTTTTAAATCCTAAAAAAAAAAATTTCGAAAATATCGGTTTATTTGGTACTACAGTTCAAATGTCATTATCGCTAAGAAAAATAAGCGGGCAAATCAATAATTTGTATCTTTTGTTTTGATTTATGTTTTTAAAACTTTTTCGTGTGATTGTGGGCGATTTTTTTTGTTGTTGTTGAAGTCCTGATTCCATGGGCAAAACAGTGCGCATACTGCTAGCTGTTTTATAGTTTTACAAACTCAGGAAGTTATTTCAAAGAGTTACTTGATATGAATAAAACTATTCTTAATTAAACTGCTAAAAATGGTATGCATAAAACAATTAAATATGCAATTAGATAAATAAAAATATTTCTCAACAAAACCTGAAAGAAAAACTACCATTCAATTTGGGAGTGGCTTTTTTTGTCTTTTTCTTCTTAACAGACATTTCTTCCTCTTCCTCATCCTCATCTGACCATTCTTCAGAGCTTCCCACTGAATTATCGTCTTTATTTGATGATTCGTCCATTGTATAATTCCCCAACATGTACCTGTGAAAAAAAAAAGGTTTTCTGCTACCTCATCTCTCTCAAAATACAAGACAAAAAACTATTGCCATCTCTACTAATAATAAAGGAGAATGTGTGTGTCAGCACTCAACAGGGCAGATCGCTGGACCTAGAGCTACGGAATTTGGCACAAACATAATTTGGAGGATGGGAGTGTGCCCCCTCAGAGCGCTTTTTTTTTTTTTTTTTCAAATTTTAATAAATCAAAAATTAAGCAAAATTTTAGCATTTTTCCTTAACAACTTTCAAAAATATTACAACACAAAAATTACTTTTACACGGTCAAAAAGTCAGGCGTGACACAGGATTGGAACAAAAATAGCTGAACTTCATAAATAATGAGTTGTGCAAAACATAAACCCTGAGAAGTGAAATAAGTATGATTAAGTGAACAATAAAATAAATTTATACAAAAAATGCTTGAGATATTAGAAATATTGTAGAATTATTATATAAAAGAAAATTAGGAATGATAAAATTTGATGCCGAAAACACTGAAATTTGCTTTTCAGCAGAAATGTGTCATGTCTGAAAAGTGCAAAAAAATTACCTCTTCATTGATATCAATTAATTTGTCACACAATTTTTTCTATTTTAATAAATTTTTAAAAATATTTTTAAGCATAATTTACAACAATACTGTGCATTATTGCAATGAAATTCATAACTGTTTTTATTGTTAAAACAAATACTTATTTGTGCATTTCTCTTCCATTGTTAAAAACAAAGGCAATATCCTAGTCGATTTCTTTACTTTTTTTATTTCATCAGTTTTTCTAGAAATTTGTAAACAAAATCCTCTAAGATAGTAAATGCATTAAGCTGAACGATTATGATTCTTATGTATTAATTCTTTTTATCAGTATATAGCCACACTATTTTAATGTTGAAATCGGATGTAAATTTTGCATGAGGAATAAAAAAGTGAAGTTGGCACCAACAACATACAGTTAGATGTTAAATGGCACAAACTGCCGTCTTGACTGATTTCAGGGACATTCATGTAGACAATAAACAGAATATGACCAAAGCTACTAAGAAACAATGGTTAAATGTCTATCACAATTTGATTTACTTTGTTCAGGGAACCATGAATAGCAAATTATGCATAAAGGATTCATTTGAAATTATATTCCCAGCGAACAAAGTTGGTTGCCGAAGGCAGCTAGTTAATAACATAAGAATAAAGTGTGCAGCACTAAACAGTGGGTTATTGCAACTCCATTTCAAAAATCTGGCATGATTCTGAATAATTCAGACTGCTAATGTGATACACAAATATACATTTTAGCAAAACAACTGATTTTTCACTAATTTATTTAGACAAGAAGTTTGACCTCCCCACTGAGCTTGATATTATGTAAAATTTAAATTTTTTTTTTACAATATCTTAATGAAATATTTGTTCAAACAAAAAATTTTGATATATAGTAAATCTGAAAAAAAAAAAAAAAAGATCCTGAAATTCCAGATTTGAGAAAATAAATTCGGAATACAACCACTCCCGATTAAAAGAGGAAGATGGAATTCTACAGAAGTTTTAAAAGAATTACACTTTTATGAAAAAGACATCATATACAATTTTTAATTGTTAAATCTTGATTCTAACGCATGCTCTCAACATTTATTTAAATGCAGTACATCAAGAATATAAAAAAAATGGCACGCTATCTTCTAGTTAATGAGATCTGTTTGTGTTCGCCAGATAGACATCAAATACACAAAAATGTATAAATTTCATTATAATGCTACAGACAATTCTTTTTAAATATCTTCAGAACTCAATGTAACCAAATGAATAAAAAAGCAATTAGCAGACAGAAATAAGTAAAACAGAATATGAAAAATTCATAGAACTTATAAATCATTCTTAACAGTCAGCAGATTCGTTTCTTACGCTGCAAGACATCAACCATCACATTACTTTGTATAGTATGGTTTCTTTTAAAGTGAATATTATCTATTAAATGTTTTGAAAAAAATTTCAAATCGAGTCTAAATTTTTCCTGTTTTTTTAAAAATTTCATATGAATAAAAGATAGAAACTAATAATTTACTAATAAATTTCTGATATAACTGAATAATACAAGCAAAAGACAAGTTGGAACAAATACCAAACCTTACTTACAGTTTCCAATCTAATGGAACTTTTTTCTTATAACAATCTATAATCCAATCTTTAGTAACTACTCTTCCACCTTGACTTCTAACTTGAATATATTTTGGAGTGTTTACAAATGCACAGCTGGAAGAAAAATTAATAAGTAAGAACACAAAATCCAAACCAGTTTAATATAAATATTCCCATTTTTATCAACACAAAATAAACTAAACCTACTTTCATAAGATAATATGAAACAGAAATGGAAAATCTAAGTAAAAATTATCTTCCTCTTTCCCATTTTTCCCATTAAAAGTGCTCAGAAATCTCTTCATCAAGAGATGGCCAGCAATGGCTATCCAAGATGTGGAAAATGACTAAAATTGATGGATTTGGAATAAAAAGTATTGATACCAAGGCCATTAGAAATTTTGGTGAGGAAGAATAACATACAAGAGAAAGTGTAAAAAATATTGGTAGTTCTTTCAGAATTTTCTGAGAACATTATAATGTAATGAGTAGGCATCATACAACAAAATATGCCATATGCTTAATAATGTATAATATATTTTAATTTTTGAATGGATGTGTGAATATAACAGGGAATTTTCAGGTTTTTATTATGTATAACATTTACTCATCATCGGTACTATGAAATAATAATAGCATAATAACAATATTATAGTTTATTAAAGCCTTAAGTAACACATAAAAAATTAGATTTAAAAACCCTGCATAAACTGAATGACAAAACACACTGAATTTCAAATTATGAAAGATTCTAGATCTACATACACTTCTAGACTAGAACTAGATTATTACATATATTTTCAAAAATATTATTAAATTATTTCATCTACAATATAAGAGATACTAACAAAAAAATGCCACTTTCAAAGATATGCTAGCAAATTTAAATCTTTACATTTGATTTTGTCAAAAATTAGACAGCATGAAAAAATATATGTAAAATGAAGGACAATTTTATCAGATTCCAAGCACTGCAGTTAACTTTATTAAAAATACTAAAAAATGTGTAATTATGTATTTTTAGCTGTGATTTAAAATCTAACTAATTGGAGAAAAGGGAAGAAAACTAAAAACACAGAAAAATGTTATTCAAATTAAGACTAAAAATTTGACCCTGCAAAGGTTAAAATTTTTAAAATGAATAAATTTTTCTTGACTTTCACTACAAAGTAAGTAATTGAACAAATAAAGTTAAACAATTAAATAAGAATAAAAGATGAAAATATCAGATGTAATAATTTGAATCTTAAGTTAAGACATTAAAAAAACTGCATACATCGTACGACTTCTTTACATATTTCTCTTAACACAAAAAGAACAAATGTTATTCCACCCCAAGTAATTTTTAAACATTTTACAATGTGCGAAATGAAAACAAGGAACCATTTAATACCATAAACTTTACAGACTTAGCATTTTCCTTCTTGGTTTTTTATGTTGTGAAGGATTAGTAAAAAATACTCTCAAAACCCCAGTGCACATTTTCATGATAATGTATCAGCTATAGTAAAAAGAAACCAATTCAGCTCAACAATTTTAAAAAATACAAACTTACATAAGATGAGTGCATGTTTTATCCCAGTCTCCTTTATATTTCGCTCCCATCTCGATAGCTTTATCTCTAATTTCAGATCTTAAAGGATTAACAAAACCACTGATGACA
The DNA here is from genome assembly GCA_013235015.1 of Araneus ventricosus. Lineage (NCBI taxonomy): Eukaryota > Metazoa > Arthropoda > Arachnida > Araneae > Araneidae > Araneus > Araneus ventricosus. The sequence goes on from BGPR01001569.1 coordinate 23,924, forward strand.
AAAACAACATTTTCCATTATTTTATTAAAAGGTTTCCTTTTAAGCACTTTTCCTAAAAGAAAGCCAAAAGGAAGGAAATATTAATATTCACATTTTACACTTCCTGGGGAACATCGTCACAACTCAACAAAATAAGTTTCGAGTTCAACTCACAATAAGCCTGACGCAACAACAGCAAGAAGAAAAACCAAAGAACAATGACATGGGCACACTTTAGTAGCATATATCACAAGCAAATTCAATATATTGTTTATCCTAATAGGTTTGATTCAGGCTTATTCATTGCTGATTTAAATCAATAACTTTTTTTAAACATTATCAACTGAATCAATCATTCAAAAATATAGTTTTAATTATTTAATCAAAATCATACTAATGCATTATCATAAAGCACAGTAATTAGTTATTCAAAATGAACCTAAAAATAAATTAACTGCTACAAACTTTTAACAAACCTGCCTCACTTGTTGCACAAAGAGGAAAAAATGGCAATAAATTCATCAATTCCAAACAGCAAATGGAAGGAACCAATTTTTTTTCATTTTTATTTTTAAACAGTTCCTGCCTTATCTGTGAATCTAATCTTAAAAAAGATTGGCAGAAATTGAATTTGATTTATCTTTTGAATTATCTTTTTTGTAATACTGATTATTCAAATTGAAAATATTTTTCATCAATATCGAAAAATAAACAGAATTACTTTAAACTAAAGAGCTCCAGTGGAAAAAGATAAAATGGAAAATCTGATATAGGACAAATCCTGATCAAACACAATATGCAAAGTAAAAAATAAATACAAGTACAGAATAGTACACCATTCAAATAGATTGTTCTATTAGATCTAAATTACTAAATCTACAATGGAATCTTTTTCCTTTGAAAAAAGTGTTTAAAAGAGAGAAGAAAAAAAGATTATTAGATACTAAATTAGGAAGTGTATACTATTCAGTTTCATGTGACCTATTCACACAATTATTATGGTCATTCATAATTATCATTACTTATAATTCTTAATGATTTTTCATCATAATACATGCTTATAAGTATGCACTAATACATTGCAGAATGCACAGTGGATATCTCTTTACATTTCATTCATATAAGCATGTGGAATTAAAAATTTCCAACAAAGCCAGTTTTGACATACCTACTAAAAAAATGCAAAAATATATGAAAAATCATGAATTTTTAAAATTGAACAAATGACAAAGACTCTATTAACAACAGAGACAATGAACAGAGAGAAGATATTTAAAATAATTATTCTTACAATTAAATCAATATCCATTGAAATGCTAGGAAAAGAGGAAGAGATGTATTTATACGAAAATTTCTACAAGCAAAAAAATATTTACTAAAAGCAGAATTTTAAAGAATTAAATCTATAAAAAATTAATAATCGAATGGATTACAATTCAATAAAAGTACAGATTACATAAAATTCATTCAAAATTTTTATTATTCTAACCTTCTTTATTATTAGAAGTGGACGGTTTGTTTTCATTTCTACTCTGATTATTATTATTATTCTTGGTACCCACTGCATTATTCTTAGGTGATGGTACATTTTCCTTTTTTTTCGGAACCACAACATCCTTAGGGCCCAACTTTTCTTTATTAACAACATTTAATGGCGATTCCTTTTTAGCAGGTGGTTCACCATCTTTTGTAGAATCTAACTTTCGCTTCTGTGGGTTATTCTGAAAAAATAACAATCAAATTATCACTAACTTCATAATCAAAAAATTATTTAACTTCACTGCGTCTTTCACAGAAATGAAACTGAAGAAATAAAAAACAAATTATATATCATTTCACTATTAACAGATAAACTGTAAGACTGATTTTGAGATCACCGAGAAAAGTGACATTAAACTTCTATAAAAAGATGTTTTGTTTATCTTAAAAAATAACCATGCTAGTAATAAATGTTATACACATATAGAGTTGATAATTTATTTGATATGCATACGGTCATTGAAAGAAATGTTACATTTTATATTTGTTCAAAAATATATCACTATTAAAATAAAAAATTTGGCTTGCATTGACTCACATTAAATTAAAAGAGCAAATAGATATATATTCCATGGAGAACAAAATAGATGCAAAAGAAAACAAACCATCTATACCAAACAGTAAACAGGATCACATAAATGAAAATGTTACATTCAATATTACAATGTATTGAATTAGAATGCAATTTCTGAAAAATAATTAACTGTAAGAACTAACAAGCATATAAGGATTATTGAAAAAAAAATTCACAGGATAAAAACCTTGACATCTTGAAATATTATCACATTTAGGAACAGTTTAAATATACGGCCCCACTGCCGATATTTTGTTATTTCGGCGACTTTTTTGTTGCATAAACAAACATGGTGACTGTTTTGTTGCATATTGTTCTCTTGCGAAAGCATTCCGGGCAAATTTTTCAAATTTAAAAAGACATGAGCAGCTTCGCTTTCAGCAAAGCAGGAACTTCATAGCTTCACTTTTTTATTGAATGTTAGGAATCTGGCTTATTTTTTTACTTCCGACCTGGAAAATGGCGTCTTTCGGCACCCGAAGCAAAAAGTCACAGAAATCACAAAATACCACCAGTGGGGCCGTACATCAAAGTTGTATCCACATTTAATATTTTTCAACTAAATGATAAAAGTTTAAATGATTTATTAAGATTATAGATTAAATTCCAAAGAAGAATACCAAGAAATTACCTGCTGCAGTGACTGTGGAGAATTACTGGAAGCAAGAACTGCTGCTGCATAAGATGGTGAGTCTTGACTAGAAGCTACAAATGAAATGAACTTTTTAAAAAAATGAGACTGAATATTGAAAAGTACAATTTTAAAATCACTTATAAGAGAAAGAAACTTTTTCTAATACTGTAATAAATAAAAAAATAATATATAAAAAAATGATATTGTTGGACAGGACAAGATATCCTTTGGCAGGATCCACAGATGAGAAGAAATTTCAATGCACAAACCCTCAAGACATGATGTTTGATTATAAAAACAACATCATTTCCCAAGAGCTTTTGCACTGATGCTCAGCTACTGAATCAGCAGGAAGGAGACATCAAATTAGCATGTTTCTTTGGTTAACTAAGGACTTCTCTGAAGTAATAAAAACAGTTAAAATAGAAAAATTTCCCAAATTCAGAAGTCAACTCAAAAGTATCAGATGTACATGAGAAATCTATGTATAAGCTCTTAAGACATGATGTTTGTTAATTGACCAACATCATTACCCTAGAGCTTATACTTAAACCCTCACTCTTGAATTTGTATACAATTACATATTTGGAAAATTACTCATAACAGGTAAAGTAACATTGAAGAAATTCATCAAATAACCTTTTTATAGCAAATGAATTCATCAAATTTGTTCCAAAAATAAGAAAAATTCTTCATAATCTGAAATCAACACTTAGGGATATTGAAAAGCAAGCAAAAATAAGATGACTTCAAAATCCAAATATCAATTAACCCTTTCCGGCACAAGGCATTAAATTTTTTAAAATGTGATTTAAAAACCTCATGAATGGGCTTAGTCTATTGTTTAGACATAGATTTTTTTTTTAAAAAAAAAAACTCTTTTTGAGGAGGGGTCGTTGTCCCTCTTTGGGGACACTGCCTCATATGAGGACCCCTTTGGACACAGCCATCTTAATACGCTCAAAAGTTAGTGCTAAATTTTACACAAAATCCTAAATTAAAACTTCAAAAATATTGGAGGGAAATTGTCGAGTAAATTTTCTAAAATTGTAACGGTCAAGAACTCAAAAAATTTCTATCTCCGAGTTAAGAAATTTGGACATTTTAAATCTATAATTTTTCCGAAAGGAAAAGCAAAATTTCATTGTGCTGCCATCTACATTCTAAAAGGAGGAACTATCAGCTGCCTTTACCTGCAATTTTCCGGGTTTCAAACTAAAAACGGAATTTTTCAGAAAATTTTGAAGTTGGTGTCCTCTTTTGCGACCACTGTGCCGGAAAAGGTTAAAGGGCCTTTTTAGGAATTTCACAGAAAATCTTCACCTCCAAATAATGTAATATAAGAATTGCAACTTTATTCAAAATTACAAGACTTGCATCATGTATTTATTTTAAAAAGGTTTTCATAATCTAATTCCCAATAATAATAATTTTAAAAAACATTAAAATATTGCACTGATTATAGAAAACTATAATAAATTTCATAAATCACTAACAGAATCAATAAATAATCAGATATGTTTCATATTGAAAAAGTTACAAAAAATTTTATTCTTCAGAATTCAAAACTATCCTCATTCATCATCATCTTGCATAGCTTTTTTAAAAAAAACCTTTTACTCACCAAATGGGTTCATTTCATTTCAGTTTAATTTAATCAAGTTTTTTTAATCAAAATTCATACACAAAAATTGAATCTATGATTAAATAAATATACAGGTTGCATATATTTACAAAGAAGTAACAGAGCACAGTTTCACAAGGAAAATCTTAAAATTTGAAATGAAGATGAAGCTAACCACATGAAATCTATGCATATAAAATTGGCATTTGTCACATTATGCAAAAAATCAGCACTTCATTTGAAATTTATACCAAAACAGCTTGCCAGCAACTTTTCTTGAAAAAGGAGTAGAGGAAGCTTCAATATATCAGCTCTCAAGAGACGATGTTAGTGAAACCAACAACATCATTTCCCAAGAGCTTATATATTAAACATCACTAACAGCGCTTGGATCCAACACCGAGTCACCCATTCTTGAACATCAGTTATATAAGATGAGAAGATGCCATTGCTAAAGCTCTTGAAATAAAATGTTTTGCACAAAATGAAAACATGATTTCCCAAGAGCTTAAACAATAACCTTCATGATTCTCTAGCCTCCACTTGAAAAGACAACTTTCTTTCCTTTTAAAGGTATTGGTTCAAATAAATTCATTCACGTACAGCTCAAAAATCTTGAATTATTTTCAGTGATGGTTATATTTCTTTAAAGCACAGTGGTATCAGAAATTCTACATCTTTACAGTGATATAATAAAAATGGTTAATACTGGTAAGGAATTGAACTGAATAAAAAACAAACTATATTGGAAAAAGTTACTTAAACTGCCTTTAATTCATGATACATTAAAAACTTTCCCTCACATTTGTCAGAACATTGAAACTCCATCAAATATCAGTGAGTATTTTTCATAATATTCCAATATTTATAACAAATCAATTGAAGTAATTGAAAAGAATATAATTTTTTGCTTTTTATTTTGTAATCCAAGCAAAACTGACTTGTATTACTAAAAACTGATTCGTAAAAAGGAATCTTTCCGTTTGAAATATAATGTGCTTAAAAACACTTTTAAAACATAAATGTTCAATAAAAAAGCTTATTAACTACAAATATCAAAGTGCATAACAGATACAGATATTATAATATAAAATATACAAATTTCATTAGCATAATTAGCATTCAAAATATTTAAAAACAAGATTTACTTAGAATTAAAAGAAAGAAAACCTACTTAACGAACTGTTTATCATCTTATTCTTTCTTTCTTGCCAAGAACCAATAGGTGGAGAGTTATCTTCATCATCATCATCATATCTTATCCTAAAGGCACCAAATTTCACAGTAGTCTAGAACAGAAGAAAATCATCCCATTAATGACTAGAACATATAATGATAATAGTATTTGATGAATATCTCTTTCTGAATTGACAAATTTAATCATTTATAAAGTGCTAGCAGATACAATGAATTCTAATTAAAAAAATTATCTCAAAAATGTTCCAACTTTCTCCTTCATATTTTAGCATTTATAAACATTCAAACCGAAATTAATTTTAACTTAAAAACTAGCAGTCTTCAGCAACCAGCTGTTTGTTGATAATATTAATAGTCTGTGGCTATGATTGCAACTTGGCAAAATAAATTGGCACTGTAGAGGCTGAGGGACTCTGCCAAAGTTTTATTTGGGAATATATCTCAAAAATGGAGGGTGGTCCCCCCCAGTTTCAGCGAAAGTACATGCAGGATGGACATGTCTTCTGGAACTAAAGAAATCAGCCTTTACACTTGACTATCAAAAAGTATAAAAACAAACAAATTAAAACCATGATCTATCAGCGCGGCGACGGACGGTACGATCGTACTGCAAAATCTCACTGAAAGCACAGGGATAATGATGTCACGTGGTTTCGACGAAATGCATGTTGGGAATAGAACACTGTGATCTTGGTTACAAAGAATCACAGAGGTAAAAATGGAGCTAAAATATTTTAACACTTCAGAAAAAAAATTAAAATTCAACCATAAAAGATATTTTAACCGCTCGTTTTAAATCAGCGGGAATATTCCAATCATTACCTCAAAAAAAGATAACATTGTTAGAATGGTGGACAGGGTTGTCGATTTTTTTGATTGTTTTCAAAAAAATCTGATTTATTTGATTTAAATCGGATTTTTTTTATTTAAATCAAGATTTTTTTGATTTTAATGATTTTTTTAAAAACTATATATATATTTAACATTTGTATATTAGACAATGAGCCCTACAGTCATAGAATTATATATATATAACAGCATACCAGGCATTAAGCTGTACTTTCTTTTTTAAAAAAAACAAATTTAAAAAATTGAGTTCAAAAATGTAACAACTATTTAAAAAATATTTGTGAACTAAAACATAAAAATAATATACTTTTGAAATATAAGATAATTTTATTAAGGAAAAAATTAACAATATAATAAAAATTGTAATATCTTGATTATAGATATATTATTGTATGTTAGAATACTGGAGAATTTTACACTCAGCTGTTCATTTGTTTCCTTACAAACACAAGTTTTGAAGCTTTCTCTAATCCTAATCTGTTTCACCCAAAACATTAAATAAAAAATTTTCTAGATAAAATTTTTAAATTCAGGCTTCGAGGTGCATTGAGTCACCATCAGGACTACCTGTGTGCCAAATTTCATGACTGTAAGTGCGATAGATTCGTCTGGACATTGCACACACGCTCACAAACATTGCCTTTTATAAGTATAGATCATAGTTTAAATTGCACTATGTAGATGTTTGTATTTCTTTTGGAACATTTATATGCATTGCTTAATTATCTTACATTTGAACATTATTGCAATATAAAAATTTTGTTGTCCCCAACACTATTTAGTTTTCTCCAGTATTAAAAGGAAACTCACTGCATTTTACTATGTTCTTTCTTTGTGAACATGATCCTTTCACAATATTTACTTTATTTTATAAAAAAGGAGTATCTCATACTTTGCATTTTATTGTGTTGCTCATTAGAGATTTATTTAACCCTTTGTGGCGAAGTGTGCCAGTTAATGGCATACCTAATTTCACTCGCTTCTCAACCGTTAAATTCAACTATATTTGAAAATACTAGGTTTAGGATTGGGCTAATAGTACTCCTTTTAGAATGTATATAGCAGTCTTTTGAAATTTTGTTTCGGAATAGGAATTATTAGAGATAAAGTTTGGGAAAATTCCTTGACTCGGAGATAAGAAATTTTTCAGTTCTGGACGTTTAACAATTTTAGCAAAGTTACTCGAGAATTTTGCTCCAATATTCTTGAAGTTTTAATTTATAATTTCCTGTAAGATTCAACAATAATTTTTGAGTGTATCAAGGTGGCTGTATCTAAGGGGGTTCTCATGAGGGGGGTGACCCGAAAGGGGGACGACCCCTCCCGCCTCAGAATGAAGTAAGTTTTTTAAAAAACTTTTTTTGTAGATTCTATGTCTAGACAATAAACTAAACCCATTCATGATGTTTTCTCATCATATTTCCAAAAAATTATTGCCTTGTGCCGCAAAGGGTTAAAATCTAATTTGCTTGTGTTCTCAAAAATAAAGATACGGAAAGTACTCTAGTTACATCAATTCAATAAAATATTTTTTATGTTCTATATATTCTTTCTTTAAATATACATTTAAAAATACTTTAAAATCACTATTTAAAGATACATGAACAATTTCATTTCATCAAAGCAGATTAACTTGATATTTAAAATAAAGTGATTTGAATCAGTGATTTTTTTTAAAAAAATCAGTTGATTTAAATCGCGATTTAAATCAGTGATTTTAATCAACTGATTTAAATCACCGCAACCCTGATGGTGGATGCAATAAATTTAAATACAAAAACAAAATTTCGTCGGCAAAACTATTTTTTATAGATTTCTCAAAATTCAGTAAATTACGTTTGAAGCTCAAAACAAATTTCATTAGAGAGAAAACTGTTTGTTCTATCCGATGGTGTATTGATTGTTTTACAAATATCATTAGTAAAGATACTACAGCCGTAAACGTGCCAAAAATGACACAAAACATTAAATAAAAAATTTTCTAGATTAAATTTTAAAATTCAGGCTTCAAGGTGCATTGAGTCACCATTACGACAACATGTGTGCCAAATTTCATGGCTGTAAGTGCGATAGATTCATCTAGACATTGCGTGCATGCACACACAAACATTATTTAAAACAATTATATTATAATAAACAACTTTTATTAGTAGAGATGCTGTTTGGGTCAATAAACATACTGCTGAAACAATTACAAAGTCTAAAATTTATATATTCCCCCAGTCATATTAAGTCTTATTTAAGGTAAGTGCTCCAGTAGTGGGCCACGTACCAGTAGTGGGCCATTTGAATTTTTAAGTTGAAAAACAAGAAATTCCAACATTCCAATGAAATAAGAGATCTGCCTCTGGTAGGTTGAAACCCTTATTAACTAAATACCAAAGGCACAGCCTTTATTTCCTGTTTAGTTAGGAGCTAGAAAGTTTGTTGTTGAAGTCGGTCTCTGAGAGAAGCATTTTTAGCTCATTCTTAGTGATTTCCTTAAGAGGTAACTCTTCATTCAACTATTTTTTAGCATACATTCTATTTGTTTTTAAAATGAATTGTTATTGATATTATTTGATTATATAATGAATGTATTATAAACTATCTTTAAATTAAATAATATTGATAATTTATGGATAGTGAAGGGTGGCCCACTTTTGGATCAATGTTTTACTAAATGCTCCAGTAGTGGGCCTAGGGAGGCCAGTACTGAAGCACATGCTTTCTCTCAAATAATCTGATTTGGTGATGTTTAATAAGAAGGTTATATCTTGTAAAGTCTTTTTATTTAATTAGATTTGATTTATTTTTATCAAAACCAGTAGTGGGCCACATGGCCCACTTCTGATACATTAATGGTACACTAATGGAACATTCTGACCAATTACTTAAATTATAAATATTTTATACTACACTTGAGGAAAAGACTGATATTCAAGAATTAATTGGGCTCTGTAACGAGGCAGACAATAATAACTATCGCATTGCTGGACCATCAAAAAATATTCCATCACCATTTAAAAGGGCTCTTTTCTGGCTGTAGAGGGAAAATGATAAAAGAAAAATAGATTTATTCAACATAAAATATTAAGATTTAATATCCATAATGCCCCAAACAGAACTTAAAATGATAGATCGATAATTAGCATATACCTTTAATAAAAAATTGGCTGTTAGAGAAAAAATGTAAATCTCATGTGACTAGAATCTATAAATAAAAGATTTCACCTATATCAAGCCATTTTTATTGCATTATTTATAGTATATAATGTTAATATATTGTTATTATTACTATATATAATGATTTTATTCTTTTTTCTTTGGCACAATTGACAAACCTGGGTGGCCCACTTTTGGTATGCCCACTACTGGTACATCAAAAGTTTGCTATGCCCACTTCTGGTGCATAGGAGTGATCTAAGTTTTTAATTTTTAAAAAATTATATTACAATTATTTTGATATTTCAGGTGATTATTATTTTAGATAAAAGTTTGAACAACCATAAAAAAATACAGATTAGTGAAACTTCTCAAAAGTTTAGATGATAATTGAGGAAATACCCTTAAGTGGCCCACTACTGGAGCATTTACCTTAGTAAAATATTCTTGGTACACAAACATTTTAAATAAAAAAAACACTGAAATGGTCTAAAATCAACTAAAACAGCGATTCTCAAAACTTTATAACTCAGTCAGATTTAGTTGCAAAAGAGTGGAACATTCTTTTTTTAAATGTTAGTGTGTCAAGAATATTTTGCTTACTAATAGGACAGGGGGACTGTATATAAATTTAGACTTTGTAATTTTTCAGCATTACATTTATGTATTCAAAAAGAATAAAATATAATTTTTCACAACATTTAAAGCATTTTTCCAACTGGAAGTATATGCCTATCTCCAACAGTTTAGAAATTAGCTAATGGGCAACATTTAAAGCGGACACCCTGTATATAATTTGTAATTAAAACTGACGATGAATATTTTGAAAAACTGGGGGATAAGAAAATTTCAGTTACAATCAGGGTTGTCGATTTTTTTTATTTTTTTCAAAAAAATCGATTTATTTGATTTAAATCGGATTTTTTTTTTTTATCTAAATCGAATTTTTTTTATTTTAATGATTTTTTTAAAACTACATATATATATATATTTAACATTTATATATTAGACAATGAGCCCTACAGTCATAGAATTATATATATAATATATAACAACATGCCAGTCTTGCTCTACTTTAAAAAAAACAAATTCAAAAATTAACAACTATTTAAAAAATATTTGTGAACTAAAATACAAAAATGATATACTTTTGAAATACAAGACAATTTTATTAAAGAAAAATATAATAAAAATTGTCATTTCTTGACTATAGATATATTATTGTATGTTAGAATATTGGAGAATTTTACACTCAGCTGTTCATTTGTTTCATTACAAAGACAAGTTTTGAAGCTTTCTCTAATCCTAATCTGTTTCACCCAAGACATTCAATAAAAAATTTTCTAGATAAAATTTTTAAATTCAGGCTTCGAGGTGCGTTGAGTCACCATCAGGACTACCTATGTGCCAAATTTCATGACTGTAAGTGTGATAGATTCGTCTGAACATTGTGCACATGCTCAGAAACATTGCCATTTACAAGTATAGATCATAGTTTAAATTACACTATGTAGATGTTTGTATTTCTTCTGGAACATTTATATGCATTACTTAATTATTTTACATTTGAACATTATTGCAATATAAAAACTTTGTTGTCCCCAACACTATTTAGTTTTCTCCAGTATTAAAATGAAACTCACTGCATTTTACTATGTTCTTTCTTTGTGAACATGATTCTTTCACAATATTTATTTTATAAAAAAAAAGGAACGCCTCATACTTTGCATTTTATTATGTTGCTCATTAGAGATTTAATTAACCCTTTGTGGCGAAGTGTGCCAGTTAATGGCACACCTAATTTCACTTGCTTCTCAACTGTTAAACTCAACTATAAATGGAAAATAATAAGTTTAGGATAGGGCTAATAGTACTTCTTTTAGAATGTATATAGCAGTCTTTGAAATTTTGTTTCAGAATAGGAATTATTAGAGATAAAGTTTGGGAAAATTCCTTGACTCGGAGATAAGAAATTTTTCAGTTCTGGACGTTTAGCAATTTTAGCAAAGTAACTCGAAAATTTTGCTTTAATATTCTTGAAGTTTTAATTTATAATTTCCTGTAAGATTCAACAATAATTTTTGAGTGTATCAAGATGGCTGTATCTAAGGGGGTTCTCATGAGGGGGTGACCCTGGTTACAATACTAAATATTTATCAAAAATATTAAAAAGTAATGAAAAACAGCATTCTAAGCATTAAAAAAAAAGAATTTTAATTTAACTTACATTCTTGGATTCACTCTCGGCAGGTTTATCTTCATTTTTCTCAGGAGGTGAATGAAATTTTATGAAAGACAGCCCATATTGTATATTCTATACAAACAAATGAAAAACTTACTTTAAAAATTTTTACTGCATTTAATATCTGAATTTTCAAGTCTTCTACTCTAATTGGCAGATACATACAACACAGAGAAGAAGAATCAGAGGTCTCACTCCAAAAATTGTTCAGCGCCCCCCACTCCCCATTCAAGAAACTAAGCCACTTTGATTCCCGCCTTTTCAAATGGAATTCCGAAGCCGGCGCCATGTTTTTTAACGTTATGCTGTGTGCGAGGTCTGTGTGTCCCTTTTATAAGAACAGGCAAGTTTAATTCGTGTTTTTCAACTTTTATGAAAGACGATTCACATTAATGAATTATTCGTAACATTATTTTCCCTTTAATAAATAAAATAATGAAGTATTGTTTTCTTCATGTAACTGCTGTAGACTTTTAAAATGCTCATCCATATGTTGACTATGTATGCAATATACCTTAAAATTTCCTGTATTTTTAAAAATTTATTGCTGAATAATATGAGCCGACATCAAAAATAACCTCAAAAATACCAATTCTACTTTGACTATTATTTGTTATAATAATTTCCAATCTGTAATTCTATGGAATTTTGCAGTTATGAATATTGTTTTTATTTGTGTTCAAAGTTAGAAAAGCAATTTTGAGATATGTATTAAGTATACTTAGTTATATCCTACACAAAGCTTTCTAAGTTAAAATGTATGTAATAATAAATTTTTGATTATTAGGATGATTTGATTATACTGGGATATTAGGATGAAGTTTTCTAGCATTTTAGATTTTGATTTTGAGAAGTTGCTTTGTGATATTTAAGTTAAAAATTGTCTGTTGTGAAATGCAATTAAATGAAAGAGCTGATTAAAAATCTGTAATCTGGTTAATGTTACACTAATTTTATTATTATAATGTTATATTTGATTTATCATTAAAAAATTGCACTAATTTGATACCATAAGTATATGCATATTATAAATAAGCCAGTATCTTTATATTGCATCTTATTTCTGCAAATTTAAATTACATTTTATTTCGATTTTTCTAATTTTTATTAACATTTAATTATGTAGAGATTTTCCAGATAAAATGAAAACTTTTCATACTCTTTGTATAAATATAATAAAGGAAGTTTATCTATATAAATAAGCATATTAGCTAGTATTTTATTTAAAATATCACATTTTTTTATCTGTTTTAATTACCACAACTTGACACAAGAAAGTTAATTACTTTGTTTATAACTTAGAATTCTAATTATTAGTTCTCGATTAGATACCCTCTTAATTGAATATTTCATCCATATTAATAATGCATGTTAAATTGAGCAGTGTTTTTATAAATAGAAATTTATTTATATAAATGGATTCTAGTAGACTTTGTTTGTCCTTTCAGGTATTTTGTGATTTTTGCAGCCTGCTGTTTCTGCAGAATTAACTGGATAGAGGAATAAAGCTTATCCAGATCATCATGATTTCTCTATTTTATTGTTCAGGGAACACACACCAATGTGTTCACAATGCATTTGTATTTTATACACAGTATAGTTCACTTCATGATTCAAATCAACACAACCAACCTATATTTACTCTTCCATATATATTTTCAAAGTTGCTGTTTACATTAAATTTTGAAATCATGAATTATATATTATGAACAAACATTATATATAAGATATGTATTTCTATTTCAGGTATATTATATTTCAGATAAGATTATAATAAATAAGATTCAGGTTATTTTGCTTAAAAAATTTTCTTCTCGTGAATGTAAAAATTTACTCAAAAATGATTCTAAACTTTAGATAATCATGCTTTTTTCTTTTTTAAAGAATATGGTTTTAGTACATCTGAATAGTGAAATGTATTTTTATAGTTAGTATTTTAATCTGTTTATAGTGTTAAGTATTTTTTTAATAATCGCCTAGAACACGAAGAATTAAAGATCAGTATCAAAGTTATGAAAGATGTGAAATCAAAGAAGTTGAAATATGTTTTGCCTATTTGTAATTTTTAATGATATTTTTGATGATATCTTTATATTTAAGCCTGCATATATTTTTCCAAACAAGAAAATTCTGCCTATAATATGTAATTAAAATATCACAATTAAACATTTTAATATGCTGTGCAGAATGAGCTAAGTTTTTGGGGCGTTTTTAACTCCTGGTAGAAGCACACAAAGCGTAAAGGGTCATTCCATTATGCCCAGCTCGCATTTTTTTTTTTTTTTTTTTTTTGCACACCCTTATATAGAATATTTTTATACTATCCTTAATAATATAATAAATGCGAAAGTGTGTCTGTCTGTCTGTTTGTTAAGCTTTCACGACCAAACCACAAAACCGATTTGGATGAAAATTGGCAGAGTTGTAGCTTGAAACCCAAGAACGGACATAGGCTGGGTGAAATCACGTTAAATTAATTATTTTTGACTACAGATTAAAAATAGTTAACAAAGAAATCCCATTGACTCTGCGATTCACGATGAAGATTTTTATTTTTCAATAAACTGTCACGTGATCCTTCAGGAATGCGAAAACATGTGAAATAAATTATTTTTAAAATCAACTATCACGTAATCCTTTTTTCCGCTGTAACTTCGGAACAAATAGTCCGATAAAAATTATTTTTATACCATCTTAAAGGTAAAAATTTTACCTTCTCAATGATATTAATTTTATTTCTGTGACATTTTTTCTTCAATTTTTATTCATTTTTTAAAGTTTAATAATTTTTCGTGTGCAGACGATTTTGAAATAACGCAAATTTATACCTAATTCGCTGATAGGAAAGAGTTAGACTTTCAACCAATTTATCTTTATTTCTGAAAATTTTGCTTGCGTTTATAAACATCTATAAAACAAGGCAGAAATTACATGTATCTGTCTGTCTGTCGGTCGATTGGTCGGTCACAAGAACACCTCCTAAACGGTGAACGTTAGCGTCATGAAATTTACACTCAAGGTGCTATTTTCAACTTTCAGAGCTAATTAGTTCTTAAGATATTTAATTAAATAACGAACATTAGCCGCTTTTAAGCCTATTGCTTAGACGTTTTTTGCCAATAACTTCTGAAATCTTTATTAGAAAACAATTATTTTTATGCCATTTTAAAGACCAGAAAATGATCTTTTTAATGCTATTAATTACATTACGATGAAATGCTTTCTCTGATTGTTATTAAGGTTTAAAAATATTTTTGTAACGTAATTTCTAACAAGTCTTTTTATTCTTATAGAAATAAATTCAAGCCAAATTACTGTTTCGCGCGCGGGCTTTTGCCAGTGTTAAAGTTAATATAAGAAAATATTGCTTTCTTTGACCATTAACAGCAAAGGAGACTTTACACTTCCTGTTTCCTGTTGTAGTAGCATTTGCAGCTTTTAATGTGGTTACACAGTGATCCAATGACGTTAGTGAATTATTCTCTAGGTGTTTTGTTTAACTTTCACAGTGAGGTATTACAGAATATCCATCTGCAGATAAGGTAATGGGCGTTAACAAGGAACATCATATACTGTAGAGCTCTTCAACATCTTAGAATTGTCAGGGCACCTTCCGACAAGCCGAGATTGAATGCCGGTGTGCCAGTACTACTAATACGCAACCTCGATATACCGAGTCTGCGCAATGGCACACGGTCGCAAATTACACACCAAAGTCCAAACGTCATGAAAGCTACTGATATAGGGAGAAGAGAGTATTTTAATTCCACGCCTTCCGATAATGCCGAAGGATTTATCATCTCAGTTCAGAAGGCAACAAATCCCTTTAAAAATGTCATTTGCCAGGCTCAGGGCCAGATACTGAAAGTGGCAGATGTACATTTGGAAAAACCATATTTTTCGCATGGGCAACTATACATGGCGTGTTCACGTGTGTCCAGCCCACACAACCTCTACATCCGTGCAAATAATGTGGTATACAAAAGTATATTAGAATAGATAAACAATTTACATAACTATATCAGCATACATGTACAGTACACTCCTGTCAGCCGTCCAATTAAGTATTATCTCCGTCAGAACTTTTACTTTCCCATTTCAAAATGCAACAAAACATTTACATTCGTGAATTAAAAAAAAGAATAATTCAAATTCTTCGCACACGAAGTCGCGGGTAACAGCTAGTAAATAATAAATCACTTTTGTGCATTAGAAATTGTGAACTCGCAGTGTTTGTTAGAAATGTTATGTAATTTATTGTGCTTGTTCAATAAAAATATGTGACATTATTTTGAGTTATTTGCATTTATTATAATATTGTGTTGCAAAACCCAATAAAGATATATAGGTTTATAAGTTGAAAAAATTCGGAAAAATTAACTTTAGAAATTAATTTTCTGCATGGAAATTACATTCTATAAATTTTTGTATATTAAAAATTAATTTCTTGTTCAAGACTTAATATATTCTGGAAGAGATGGTTTAATATTAATTTAATAAAAAAATTGTTA
This sequence comes from Araneus ventricosus, assembly GCA_013235015.1. Lineage (NCBI taxonomy): Eukaryota > Metazoa > Arthropoda > Arachnida > Araneae > Araneidae > Araneus > Araneus ventricosus. The sequence continues at coordinate 40,217 of BGPR01001569.1, forward strand.
CCTGCAGAGGTTTCAAAAAAAATCACATGAATTTTCTTTATGGATATTAAATTCTATCAATTTTAGTATCTTGATTAATAATGAATGTGAATTTAAAAATTAATCTATTGTTGACGTTTTAATATATTCTGAAAGAGATGGTATATTAACTTTATCAACAAAAATTAATTTCCTGCAGTTTAAAAAAAAAAAATTATGATCTGAAAAATCTTTTCTCGATAAAGAATAAATGAAATTTAATAATTTAAAAAATACTTTATACTTCTTAAATCATGCACCCATATGTTATAAATTTGGTACTTTACAAGAGACGAATAAGTTTTTTTAATGTACCAGATTTATTTTTAATTTCTGTATTAAAGAATACGTGAGTCTAGTGAGAAAAAATAAATGTCAGATTAACAATGTATCAAATTTAATAACCGTCGAAGAAGAGTTAAAAATGCAGAAAAACAAATTATTGTTTACATCGTTGTCATGACGATAGGGATTGGTTTCGTTTCTATTCGCGTAATATTGACGTCACGGTGATGTATACCGGTTAGTTCCTTGAATGGCGAGTGATGACGTACTGTCTATGTGAAAGACAATGTTAAAAAAGTTGCCATTAGGGCCTATGGGAATGAGAACTCTGATTCTTCTTCTCTGTGATATACAACTGACAGGTAAAAACATAGCATAACAGAAATATTTAAAAATCTTGATGATGAATTAAGAAGTTGATTTAACATTCAAATTTTCACAAAACCTGTTATAAAAATGTTACTACATTAATAGGGAAATGGTCCTAGGAGTAAACAATTTCATTTCAACTATTTTAAATTTCATTTTACAATTCATTAAAATCAAGAAGAAAATTAAAGTTCCAATTACAGAATAAAAAAAGCGGAATGGATTGTTTTCATAGTTTATCCGCAGAATAAATGAAAAAACACATTTGACTAAAAATCTCACTAATGGTTATGTTATTAAATATAAACTCAAGAGATTATCTAAACCATTAAAGATTAAAAATAATTATTTAACTGTAATACATAAAAAGGATAGTTGTAAGCCTCAACAATACAACTATCTAGATCCATAAAAACTAAAGCAAATGCATAGGATTCTGGTAGTGGATAGGAAGTCTAGATCTATCTTCATACAATTTACACCATTCATATGAGCGTTATAAATGTTCTTATATTATTAACACATATAGTTTCTGGCAAAAAATACATATTTATTGCTTCAAAAAATTTCCTTTTTTAATAATTGATAATAATAAATAGCATTCACAAGTGCAAACTGCAGCTCTTGGTTTCTGAACTACACTGTACAGACGTGAAAAAAAATGAACCACCCAATATTATTCTGTTATCGTTCATTGGAAATTAAAACAAACGGTGCCAAATTTCAGGAAATAACGTCTACTAAACAATTCCATATCTAAAAATTTCTTAAGGGGTCAGCCACATTTATAATTGAGTAACTTCAAAATTTCCAACGACAACACCCATTTTTTAATGGATTTCAAAACTGCATCAAAACTTTGTTTAGAAATTATAAGCACATAAAATTTTGAGTCTCTAATGTTAAAGCAAAATTTTGAATTTTTGTTGAAATCTTGAAATATAATATAGTTATTGACCTAGAACTTTTTCGATGTAAGAGTATGAAGTAGTATACACATTCTGCACCTATACTTTAATTTTAAACTAATTTTGAACACAAGAAATATTTTATTACATTTGATGTTTAAAAATTTTTGAGTGGAAACACCCCCAAATTTTAACAGTAATAGCGATGCAGAAGGCTATTTAATAAGCCCATGCAAAATTTCAGCTTATTCAAAAAAGTAGTTTTTAAGTTACATTAAATTTTCTATTTTCTCAGTAAAATGATGCACTTGAAGCGTCCAAATACTTAAAAAAGGTAACATTTTTCTTTCATTTAGTGATGCAATACATATGGATCAAAATCAGATTTAGTGGAGAAAATTTCATTTTCACAGAATTTTGCAATGCATCTAGTATTTTTTCGATTGTAAAAACAACATTGTAACTTTTAAGATAATGTTTAAAGAGTGAAATCAGTTAAAATTCTACTACCGACATTTAAACGCAAGCAGTGAGCTGCACTGCCTATATATGGAGATGGCCCCTTTTATATCACAGACACAAAGCGGTGAATACCTTCCCATCTTTCAATGGTCAATTAACCAAAATTGATATCTTGGGGTATTTTTTGATGAGGAATTTATGTCATATCAAAAATAAGTGTTGCCACTGGAAATTTTGAAGAGCAATTATAAATATGTAGACGACCCCTCAAAAATTTTTAGATATGGAATCGTTTAGTAGAAGTTAGTTCCTGAAACTTGGTACCTTTTGTTTTAATTTCCGATGAACAATGGCAGAATAATGCTGGGTGGTGCGGGTTTTATTTCAGCAACTGTACATTTTGATGAAGACGCACAAACATCAAATAAATACAGCTATCAGAAACCTTAAAAAATTTATATAGAAATATATGGTACTTTTATTTTTATGGCCAGACAGCTGCTAAAATAAGTGCCAAACCAACTAAATAAAACAACCTTAGATCAAAAATTATGCCTTTTTTTTTTTTTTTTTGTCAAGTTTACAGCAAGAGGTTACTTGGTGCCTTAACCTTCTCAGACCCAAGACCAACTACGAATTATAAATTTCATTAATTTCTATGGTAATCAGTTCTAAATACATTAAAAAATATTAATTTTTTTGTGAGAAAATTAGTATATCTATCCTATAGGACATATTTAAAACTACTCTGTATCAAATAAATTTATTTTTAAAATCTAGAAGCATTTCAATAAATGTGCAGAGAAAATTTAAAGTTGTTGTTTAGCTTCTATAGGCGACACCAAGAATCAGGAGATTAAAGTTTGTGTCCAGTTGATGGGAAAATATTTCACATCAACACCAACAGCTAATGCCAATTTAATGAAAAAGGACCAAATTAAATCTTTGCATTTCTCCATAACTGTGCATTTCAACTACAATCATAATATGCCTTAAATCAAAAACTTTTAGGCAGCTTTTTTTTACTTACTTTGTTAAAAGGCTGAGTACAGACTACTTGAACACAATCCCATTTTTCATCCTTGAGATTCTGAGATAATTTATCAGGTCCAAACATTCTAACTCTGTTAGTATGAGTCTCGTTTCTACTCTCTAATGGACTCATGAAGGACGATGCAACCAATAAAACCTACATATAATGATAAGAGAGACGCCAATTATAGAAATGTTAACTTTTTCCCTACGAATTGAGATATTAAAAATAGTACCTAACATATTACAGTAAAACATTATATATTTATATTCTTATCAAAAAATCTAATTAAAACTTGCATATAAAAAATTATAGTCATATAAGGTAAGTAAATACTGGATGCTCCAGAATTATGGAGCACATATAAAATTATATGAAAATGGAACTATGTAGTGTTTTCTTCCTATGTCCAGGGATGCCACTCACAAAAAAGAAAAAAAGAGGAAATCACGCGCGAATTAAAAAAAGCAAAAATGAGGAAATTGTGCGTGAATTTAAAAAAAGTTAAAGTGTGGGAATCGCACGCAAGTAAAAGAATTTGTGAAGTAAAATTTCCATTTTTCATAACATTTATGCATGAATTAATATAATATATAATAAAATGAAAATTTGGTTATAATTAAAATCAATGTTATAAAATTAAAAGTTTTTTAAAAAATAAGCCGACTGCATAAAAATGAGGCTTACTCACACATACAACATACAAATATATATATATAATTTAAATTTGATTTTTAATTAATATTTTTACCCAATAAAGCTGTGCATGAATATTAGAAACAGAAATGCAATCCAAATCATATATTTTTACAATTAAAAATGTCCAACACTAGGACAGAATTTAAAATGTTTAAGTTACTAAAAAGTTAAATTACTGCATTCTTCACACAAATTAAAAATTTTGAAAAATACTAACAATATTATTAATTTTATTACAATGCTGTATTTTTACACTCAAATGCAGAAATTCTATAAAAATAAAACATTTTCATTTTTTATTTTTAATTTTTTTCACGCAGAAACATCTCTTCGATAGTTAGGATATTATTTTTTTTAATTTTAACATTTCTTTTAGAATTAAGTTCAGAATGAAAGTTTTTGACAGCTTCACTTTTACTTTTATCCTCAACTTCTCTTCTATTGGATTCGTTTACATTTTCGCCACCATTAAAATTTGGTTCATGCAGTCTCTTTAAAATGTGTTAGTTTTTTTCTTATGATTTATCCTTTGCCTTTTAGCTGCATCTGCAGACATCTTTTTTGCAGCTTTTTTTTGTCAGAGCATTTTCTTTACCGGCATTTAATTCTTTTATTCTCTCTTCTCTTAATGATTTATTGTGTTTAAGTTTAACAAAGTAAACATTCCGTGAATTTCTGACATTTCTCACCAGTTTCGGATCAACTTTTTCTTTGAGAAAGTCATGTTTGGAAAACATACAAACTGCCGATTTTTTTTTTTTTTTTTTTGTGAGCGCAGCTCATACTTTATACACTGCATAGCATTAAATGTTGAAACATTTAATCTATTGCTTCCAGGTGTAATCATATTATTCATTATGCTAAAGCTACTTTCCACTTTAGGTTCATGGAAGCAGGTTAGCAAAGCAAATGTCATCCTTGAAAGTAGAGGATATTTTGAGGTATTCTCCACCATAAATCAACAGATTCTTCTACAATATCACTAAAATGATCATTTTGAAAATTATGTATTTCCAAATCATATGCTTCTTTTTCTGAATCTTGAACAACATTTGAAGCATAGAGTGGCAGTTCTTTCATCAATTCTAATGCAACAGAAATCTTTCTATTGCATTGATCCAGTGAAGATACTGCCTTTAAAAAAGGGTTGGCAAAAGGCATTTTTTCCACAAGCCACTTAGCACACCCAATGTATGCCTTAAAGACACATATCTTAAAATTTTTTATCACAATCAATTGAGATTTCGGAGCCAACTTTATAAGTTGCTTTGCAGTATCACCCACAAAGATTGAAGAAAAAGAAAGAAGAAATATCCGCGAAAATCGAGGATTGATTTTTTTTAAAAAAAGCGGAATTTTTCAAATCGCGATTTCCACGGAAATCGCGGATTTATAAAAAAAACGGAAATCCGCCGTTCGGCGGAAAAGTGGCATCCCTGTATGTCACTTATTAATTGCAAGTTTGCCAAACTTTAGTTTTACAGAATATTTATTAGTAGGAATTAATCCAGCATATACAAACTGCCACTAATTTCGAAACACCTCAAATATTTGCCAATTAATAACATAAAGTCAAGAATCATTTGGACATACAACAGGCAATTACGAGATTGAGCATTGAAATTTCTCAATTTTTGTATATACTTTATAAGCGGCAGAAATCTAGAAGTTGGAACACACCCTTATTAAAATAGCCCCAACGCGCTAAGTCAAAAAGCAAGATGGCTGCTAATGGTAAACAAACGTGCATCGGTAACAAGTAAAGGTTAATCGTTTAAAGTTTAATCTTTTTTCGAACCCACCGAGTTTGTGGTTTGTTGTTGCACTACCTCCCGTTTCAAATGTAGAATTTCAACAGTGCTCACAATGCCTGCAGCATTTCGCTACCTTATTGAATGTAAGGAATCTGTTTCTTTTAATTATTCTAATGAAGCAGAAGAAATTGAGCTGCAGTGGACACTAGGCAAATTTTTTGGTAAGACTTAAGAACACGGTGCAGTCTCTTGCCAAACGCAGCAACATCTTGCCAACCATCCGAAAATTCGCCAAACTGCCGATTCAGAACAACAGCAATGAATACCAAATTTGGCGAGAAATTGCCCAAAAAAATTCAAATTTGGCGACAGCACCATGTTCTTAAGTCAAGCCAATGTTTTTCACTTAAAAAACATCAGCGGCTTTACTTTCAGCAAAGAGGGAACCTAGTAGCTTCGCTAGCTCAGTGAATGCACACAATCAGCTTCTTTTAATTACTCTAACGAAGCAGCAAAACATTTGCCCTTAGAAGGAAATGCTCTAAATATATCAAAAAGAAAAATGAACAATGCAGAACATGAAGGAAACCATCACATAAGTGAAGATAGCATTCCAAATGATGAATTAAAATATTACCCAGCAACTTCAAAAATTCCATTCAATCGATTTTTATTATTAAGCAAAGAAAAAAATCGCTCAATTATGTGATCAGAGAAATATAAAATCACTAAATAAATCAAAGTTCTATTTGTTATTTTTTTACTATTTGAAATTATCCTAATTAAAATATATTTCATTATTTAATTAGATATAATAAATATTTTTAAGTTTTATAAAAATCTACATAGTATGCAAACAATTCAAAAATGCGAAAAGCTTGCCATGATGCAAGCGATCTACCCCATAGGTTGCCATTGGAACTAATCTGCTCGAATCCCCAGGTAACCATATTGGTGACAAAATCACATGTGTTCCAACTTCTTCAATGCTAGGGGATACTAACCTTATAAACTAGTAAATAACATCTCATTTCTATTTTTCTACATCTTTTATTGCATAATTTTGTAATGTATCTATTAATTCTCAAACATCATATATATAATGAAAAATTTAACTTAATTACTGTGAAATTAAAATGTTAGATACAAAAAATTCTTACTTGGTAATTATTAACTGTATCAGATGATCGGCCAACCAACACCTCAACAAAAGCCGAACTTTCATTTCCAATGTCAATGGAATGAATTTGGGTAGCTTTCTCAAACTGTAAAACAATGCTAGGGGATTTTTCACCTGGAGTTGCACATTTCCATTTCCTGTAAGTTTCAGCCTTTACTATATTTTCTGCTTTATGAATCTAAAAAGAAAAATAGTTTCTTTAACAAAAATTCAGGTAAAATACCAAATTATTTTTTTAATATTTTTTGCCTTCATTATTTTAGATAAAATAAATAGGAGGGAAAATAATTAAAAACCTGAGATGCATACTTGATGTAATATTATCAACTTGAGAGAAAATTCTTCACCACATTTGAATATTAAATGCTAACGTTTTCATTTCACTCCACTCTAAACTTAATATTTTTGAAGTAAAATAAAGATTTTAAAAAACACTTGAGTATATTGAGAATTTCTATTTTTACTCAATTAGGATAGATGCTCCAGTTTTGGCCACATTAAGAGAACATTTGAAATGAAAATTTCACAGTAGATGACTGTTTAAAGTATATTAAATCATACTTATACTATTCTTTAGAAAATTTTATTGGCTTTCTACCAGTTATAAAATTTTTCTTAAAAAAATTTAGATTTTGAGTTATGAATTTTGAAATAAATTCAATTTGCAAAAGTTTTGGCCACACTAATATTATATTTTTAACAGACATTTTAATGAATTTTCAGAACAAATAAATCATTTTTATGCAATATATATTTTAGTTCATTATTTTCTGTCATTTTAAATGTGATTTTTTTTAATGAATTTATAAAGATATGTAATAAAATTTTACCAAAGCTGATTTTAGCTGCAGATTTCAATTTTAAAAGAAAAGAAACAGGAATACAGAAAACAATTTAATTTGGTTGATAAAATATAAACTGTATATACTCGCTTAACTTTTTTGATAAAATATGAAACAAAAAATGGGGAAAGTAATGCAAATGCTTAAAGCATAGGGGTGTTTTTTTTCTTTTTTCAAATCTTACAAATCAAGAATTTGCATTATTATACTCACTAACAATATTCACAAATATATATTTTTATAATTTTTAATTGCAACATTAATCGAATTCATCAGAATCATTTTTAAAATTACAGCAATCCACGCACATAAAAGAATATTCCTCATCACTCGAGTCGGGTTCCTAAAGTTGTAATTTTCTAACATAAATGTGAGGTAAACATTCAAAATGGAGATGTTTTTGACATTCCATTTTGAATGGCCTTAACTGCATTAGTAACTAGATGGAGAGAAGCAAAATCTGTTATGGAAATGCTACCTCCCTTCTTATTTTTACTTGGAGCCATTACTATGTAAAATGAAAACAAAACTAAATCAGTTGCTTTTATTTTAGAAACAAACTAAATCAGTTGCTTTTATTTCATCCAGATATTCTTAAATTTATGTTAATGGCTAACATAATAATGAAGCATATGGCCAAAACTGGAACACTACATGTTCCACTGGCCAAAACTGGAACACTACAAGTTCCACTTTTGGCCACTTGCATGGCCAAAGCTGGCACATATAGTAAATTTAAAGTACCAGTTTTAACCACCACTTATTTAGTCAGTTTTAGATTAACCATTTAATTCTGAGAGCCTGATGATGAATAACTGCAAAACCTTGTTCCTTAACAGTAAGCATACAATACATGATCGTGCATTTAATTTTTTTACAAGCCACATGTTTTGAGAAAAATCAACCAATCAGCAAAAATTGGGTTGTTTAAAGTGTTGGAATGCTTCTTATTGGTTAATTTGAAGTAAATGGTTAATTATTGGAAAAACATATCCAATGTGGCCAAAAGTGGAGCATCTACCCGATTTCATCCAGCAATTTTCCTTCAAGACATATACTATAAAAATCATTTTGAAGAATGGCAATAAAACCTAAGACTTTGTCTGGATTTTATGAATGTAAATCAAATTTCACAGTACTTTAAGAGCTTTTTTTTTTTTTAAATTCACAGTAACTCTACCATTGAATATTTAGAATCTTCAAAATGATTATTCAAAAGGTCTCATTTTTTAATAACAAATCACTGGTTTTATTTATATTTATTTATCTATTTGGTCAAGAAATAATCTGACAGCTACAGTCAATTAATGACTCAATTAAGTGGGGATGTGATAAGGTTTGTTTGTACATTTATAAGATTAGATTTTTATATAAAAAACTTTTATAAAAAAAAAGGGCCTTAACATAAGGATAAAAGAAATAAAATGAAAGAATGAAACAGATTGGCATTTACAAATAAAACTAGTTCATTTCTTTCAAAAAATATTCTGGAATTATTAGATCTAACAGTAAATTAGGAACCACAATTAACAATTCAACAACAGTATAAATTTAAGATTATATAACATATAAATCCACAATGAAATTACAGAATAATACCAGCATAGTAACATCCAGAGAAAATAATTTTAAAGCTTACCTGCAATAATAAAATTATTAAATTGAACCCTCCAATGTTAAAAAACAAAATTTAAAAGTAAATACAGTTCTTCAGAATTTCGAACACAAAATAAAAATACATAAATTATCAAAATAAAATTCAAACGATTACTAATAACTAATATATTGCAACTCATTTTTTAAAAAAATAAACTAAATTGAGCAGCAATGCATTTATATCCTTAAAACAATGAGTAAGTCCTTCATAAAAATCAGCAATAGGCACTTCTTAAAATTTCAAAAAAAAAAAATTTTTATAAGTAAGAAAATTTATTTAAAAAAATACTATTTCATGAAACAAACTCAATTCATTTTCCTTAAAAAAAATCATATGAAAGCAAAAATGTCCGTTATTGGTTAAACCCTAACTATGGAATACAGAAGGCGTCCATGATTTTACGTTAGTGGACATCAAAACAGAAATCCAAGACGAATTCATTTTATATACTACAAAATATATATATATATATATTTTTAGTTATGTGAAATAGATGTTTTCAGATATACTCATTATAGAAACAGATACGAAAGCGTCTCATTATGTTTGAAATCGACATCCGATGGAAAAGCGTCGTACCTTATCCTCGCTACTGAAGGAAACAACGTGCTTAATCTTTATTTCTGGCATTTTTGGATTGAATATGTATATTTTTTAACCCATTGAAATGCTTAAAACATTTGCAAAATTGCATTAAATTAATGTAAAATTTCAAAACGCTCGTAGTTACGCGGCAGATATTGCGTTGTTGATTAAATTGTACCGTTACGGTTGAGATTTAATGGGTGGTACCATGTTTTTTATTTCTTTTTCTTTTTAATAAATCGATCCAGTGTCGCATCGATGGAGTAAAATTCTACTGCAGAGGAGCACGATATTGATGGAACATGAAGCCAAAAGCAGGTCACCTAAAGATGAATAAAGTACGGAATGATGTTATTGATTTAAATAGTTAGATTGATAAGTTTCTGTAGAATTGAAAGCATTTAACACCCTAAGGCAGACCCTAATCTCTACTGTAGTTATATTTGCCAGATGATTCTTGTTGTTCAAGAAACGGGTGAGCATTAGAAATTTCAAAGCTCCAGTTTAAATTCGGAGCAAAAGATTTAAGGATAAAATCAATAGTGATTCATAGTTCTATAAATTTGATCATTACCCCTGCAGCTGCATGAGCCAAGTCTATGAAAAAGTATGGTTCAACTGCTTACATCTGAACATTTTAACGGAATTTTCTTTATTAACAGACATTAGTTAACGGCAAAAATTGCGTCATCTGATATGGACGAGTTTTCTGTTTTGTTTAATTACATTAAAGCCTTGACTTTATTTGCATTTCTTTTGGACTTGCGCTTTGAAGATTCAACTCAAATTTTTACAGTTTAGTCTAATAATTATTATGCCTTATGCACAACTCACAAATTTTAAATGCATTGTGATATACAGAGGGGCTATCTTTGTTGGCGCATCCTGTAATGCGTTAAAAACTGAATAAAAGATTGTGATAGCTTACTGTGAAATTGGAAAAATCAACTAGAAAAAATACGATTTTGAAAACGATCAGGAAAATAAAACAAAGCAAATGATAAATGTCATGTCCACAGAGCTTTTTGTATTAATTCATATAATCTAGGTCTCAAGTACTTGTGCGCACTATTTTAACTGTAACCTGTTATAACTGTTGAACGAGAGTTTTTGTTTGTATTTTCACTTCCTGTTTCTACGAATAAATGTCTTGCATGGAAGAATGAGTGGTTATTTTCGTATTATGAATCCAGAATTGTTTTAAAGCTACGGTTTTTCTAAAAGCTATTTTTTTTAAAGCAATTGCAGTTATTGATACGCTGCTAGCGTAATGAGTTATTTCTTAGCATAACGGATAATAGAACAATAAATGAAAAATTCACCAGATTCAAAGAAATAGTTCAGCATTTTTATCTTATTTATTTAATAAATTTCAAGTTAATTTAGAGTAATTGTCCACTCTCTTTCAGCACGAAAATTCTCCAGGTATCACTTTGGGTTTAATTCCCACTGATTAGCAAGCTGGAATCGAATATCTTTGTATCAAAATGCGAAAAAAGACATTTTCAATGAACGAAATTTTTTTATTTTCAAGTGAAAAGCGAAGGTAAATAAAAATGTTTGTAATATAAAATTAGTTAAATCCAAGTTTATTAACTTCAATCTAGTTTGGATATCATTCTTGAATTGTTTTTGGGACATTCTCTCATTTTTTAAAAAAAATGTCTTTAATAGCAGAAGTTGATATTGGTCCTCTTCCGACGTTATTTCGTTAGAAAAGGGAAAATATTTCGCTGAGTTTGTAAGTGTTCTTCATTCGAAAGCTAACATCATTTAATTTAAAATTTCAGATACAACATCTCCATCAACTTCTGATCACCAAGATGGATACACCCATTCTTGAAAAGAACTTACTTGAGCTATGTCCCATTAATCCTATCTAAATCTATCACTAAAGTTCACGCTTTTCACTTTCGATTTCACTGTTCTTAACAACTCTTTGATATCCCACTTTCATCTGTTCATCTCTCTTGCTTCGGTGCCAGCAAATGATATTATGATATGTTCTTTGTCGGAACATAAAAAAATCTTCCAAAAAATGCTCCTTTTGAGATTTGTTCGTTGTCCAAGTTATTATTTAATCGATTACCTAATGTGTGCTTTTTTTAAACAATTTTACTCAGACAGTAGCACAGTTTCCATAAAAATTTGTTCCAAGACTATTTTTATAAATCAAGAATAATGAATTATATGTCTTAAGTATGTAATTAACTTTTCATATTTTTGCGAATCTGTGATGTCGCTTCTCAACAATGCTAGTCTTATGGTTGGAAAGAGACATTTACAGAGGTTCTTACTAGCTATTGGGGGAAGATCAAGCCAGTACCCCCTGATCTTGGCGCCCATTTTGGCGACTTTAGTGACAAAATGAAGTTTTCCGAAAGTACTAGAATTTTCGCCCTTCTCTTCTAGGAAAGGAATTATGGAAAATCTTCGACAAATTCCTATGTGACGTCACATCCTGACGGAAATAGTATAAATACCGCGCGAACGAGGAATCAATAATCTCTTTAGAGTCCTGTTCGCATTGCGATTGTTCGTGATATTACTGTTATTATTAGTGATTTGCTCTCTGCTTGCGTTGCTAATTTGCGCAAGTGCTGTCCTTTTCGTGATACATGTGCTTCGAGTTTCTGGAATATTCGTGAAATAAAGCGTCATTTTCAGTTATACAACTTATTGAATTGCTTTTACCGTACACCCACCTGACGATTTTTATTTATTTATTTAAAGAAAAGCACACTACAGAGAAAACTCCATTTACAGAGTGCTGACAAACGCACAAAGAACAAAAGTCACAATGAGTAAATAAAAAAAAAATGCTTTAGAAAGCAAAAAGTAGACCACAGAGAATACATAAAACTTATGCAAACGTATATATAATTAGAAACGAAAACACATAATCACAAAACTTTAAGACACACTATAACACCAAAAGCCGAATTATTTATTTAAAAAAAATGTTAAGTTCATTTCCAAAAAGCAAGGGTCAAAAAGTCAAAACACCGAGTCTAATAAAAAAAACACACTAGGAGTTTAAAAACGTAAATACACACTTGAAATTTAAAAAAAAGAATGCAACACTTAAGATAAAAATAAATCAAACACGGCGCCAAACTTTCTTAACAATATGCTGTTCAAGATTAACTATGGTTTAAACTATCAATTTAAAGACTCAACTTTAAAATTGAAACAGTACAAAAATAAAGATGGGAAGAGAGAGAGATATTTCGATACTTTCTAGAAAAGATACTGAATGGGTCATTTTATAAGCTATTAGCAGTACGCAGGGCGTTGCCCGTGGAATCAGGAATTCAACACAATGAAAATAATAATAAAAAAACGTCCACAATGACATGAAAAAGTTCTGAAAACAAAATAAAAGATATATATTATTGATTTTCCCGCTTATTTTTCTTCGCGATAATGACATTTCAACTGTAGGAAAACAATACAGAGTACGTTAATCCGAAACAATATTAAAAAATTGCAACGTTAAAATGATTATTATACTGCAAGCAAAATATGCGAGACTTAAACACGTTAAGACGCTGCTGAACGCACGGCGTTGCCAGTGGAATTAAGACTTCAACAAAATAAAAAATAATAATAAAAAAAAAACGCCCACAATGACATGAAAAAATACTGAAAACAAAACAAAAAGATACATATTATTTGATTTTCCCGCTTATTTTTCTTCGCGATAATGACAATTCAACGCTCACGGCGTTGCCCGTGGAATCATGGCTACAACAAAATGAAAAAAAAAGGCAAAAAATGACATGAAAAAGTTCTGAAAACGAAACAAAAGATATACATTATTTTGATTTTCCCTCTAATTTTTCTTTGCGATAATGACATTTCAACTGTAGAAAAGCAATGTAGAGTACGTTAATCCGAAATAATATTAAAAAAATTGCAAAGTGAAATTGATTATTATACAGCAAACAAAATATAAAATCGAATCCGAAAATAATAATCGAAGTCATTCAATTGAAGGTTATGACGTCACCTGCGTCGACAGAAAATCAAATTGCCAGCAACGTTCAGGAGAAGTGCCGCGGGAGGAAACTCGTTAGAGGATAAACTTTCATTCAACTGACCAGAGAAAAATTAATTTAAAAAAAAACGCGAAAAGATATTGTAACCATTCTTGGTTTAAATCCGACAGAACCGTTGCAGTTTTAAGCTGAATAAAAAATTGAAAATAATAGTGTTATTAGAACGTTGGATGCAGCAAATTTAAAAACAAAAATAAAATTTAGATGGCAAAACTTACTATTTTTAAAAAATTTCTCAAAATTCAGTAAATTACATTAGACGTTCAAAACAAACTTCATTAGAACGAAAATTGTTCGTTTCATCCGATGGTACATGGTTTGTTTTTCAACGATCATTAGGAAAGATACTACGACCGTAAACGTGCCAAAAATGACCCAAAATAACACAAAACATTAAATAAAAAATTTTCTAGATTAAATTTTAAAATTTCGGCTGCGAGGTGCATTCAGTCACTATTACGATTACCTACGTGCCAAATTTCATGGCTGTAAGTGCAATAGATTCGTCTGGACCTCGCACACACACAAGCCAACATTGCCTTTTGTAAGTAAGACTAGCAGTACGCGCACGGCGTTTCCCGTGGAATCAGGACTTCGACAAAATAAAAAAAAAACGCCTACAATGACATGAAAAAGTTTAGAAAACAAAATCAAAACAAAAGATACACATTATTTGGTTTCCCGTTTATTTTTTTCGCAATAATGACATTTTAACTGTACGAAAACAGTACAGAGTACGTCAATCCAAAACAATATTAAAAAATTGCGACGTGAAAATGATTATTATACAGCAAGCAAAATATGCGAGACAAATAAACCCGTTAAGATACCGCCGAAAATAATAATCGAAGTCATTCAATTGAAGGTTGTGTCTTCACCTGCTCTCTGCACCGTCAGCCAATGAAATTGTCAGCAACGTTCCGGAGAAGTGTCGCGGGAGGAAGCTCATTAGAAAAAAATATCTTTCAACTGACCAGAAAAAATTAATTAAAAAAACCCTGAATAGATATTTTAACCGTTCTTGTTTTAATCCGACAGAACCGTTCCACTTATAAGCTGACAAAAAAATTGAAAATAATAGTGTTATGAGAACGTCGGATGCAGCAAATTAAAAAACAAAAATAAAGGATCGTTGGCAAAACTGACTATTTTTTTTTAAAAATTCTCAAAATTCAGTAAATTGCGTTTGAAATTCAAAACAAATTTCATTAGAAAGAAAATTGTTTGTTCCAGCCGATGGCGTATTGATTGTTTTTCAATTATCATTAGAAAAGATACTACAGAGGTAACCGAAAATGACCCAAAACAACACAAAACATTAAATAAAAAAATTCTAGATTAAATTTTAAAATTCGGGCTTCCAGGTGCATTGAGTCACCATTACGGCTACCTGTGTGCCAAATTTCATGGCTGTAAGTGCGATATATTCGTCTGGACATCGCGCGCGCGCACACACACAAACATTGCCTTTTATAAGTATAGATAAATAGAAAAAAAGCTCTTTTTAATCTTTCAGTGACTGTTGTGGAGAAACTTGCGTGAATTGACTCCAGTGCCTCAAAAAGACTGGATCACGATTGGGTAATGATTCACTAATTTTGATCATTCCTATCCGAAAATTTCGTTAGACTGTCTTAAAGCAATATTTTTTTTAAACCAAATAGTTATTCAGGATACCAGAAAGAATTTCTGATCATTGCATTTTCTTTTATAAATTTTCTCTGCTAAGTTAAAGATAAAAATAAGAAAACGAAAGATAGGTTTCGTATATGTTCAGATAGGCTTACATACTGTTAAACAACGGATTTCGAGACTACCACTTTTGGACGATTTCACACCGGAAAGGGGTGTCAGGCAATGAGTCATAGGAGCGCATTTCCGGAGTTCTTTGTTAGATCACGCTCAGTAAAATGTAAACATCACCCTTCCATTCTTCACTTTACCCTATTTTGATGAAAATAACTCCGCCGGCGCATGCGCAAAAGCGCGGAAGGTTTCCGAATCCGTTGCTAAACAATATATTCAGGGATCGCATAAACGGAGACAAGTTCAGATTACTTCTTGTTTGGGCTGTGTCGAAATTCAGGTTGGTCTTGAAAAATCCATCTCTATTCTGTTTTGTGATTACAGCAAGATCTATTATCTATTTTTGCGCTAAATTAGGTCTACATTTGCTGTTGTTGGAGGAATTCTTTAATCCTGTTCGCTCACAGCTCACTTATAGTTTGAAATGTAGCCATTTATAATAATGAATTTAAACAATAAGAAACGGTGTACAATTTTAAACATCTTCTCTGTTTAGTAAATTGTTAAACAAATTGAAATAACGATACATTCACAAAATGAAATATGATATCTAATTGGACATTAGAGGAAATTTGCATCTCAATGAGGTTGACATTCTGCTTAATTACGACAATTTTGATATTAATGTACAATCTTAGTTATTTAATACTTATATTTCATTATTTAATGCTTTCTTGGTTAAATTGTGGCAAGATAATTTGGTACATCAACTGCTTTAACTTTGAAAGCTGTAAGTTTAGTCAATATAATATCTCCCGGCGAAACTGAAAAATATCCATTTTCGAGTTAAGACCACCAAATAGCACCGAAATTAATCTTTTTCACGTGTAAAAAAGGCGAAAGGATATCTCAACTCCTTGCTTCTGGGGAGCGACATACGCCATAAGGAAAAAAAAAAAAAATAAAGGAACTTTCAAACGTTTTTTTCTTCGTTCAATGAATTTCAGACTTTCGCCACTATGATTTTCAGCAGGGTATATGATGTCAATTATGAGCAATGGAAAAGATATATTTTATTCTAATAGTGATTATTTTAAAATGGAGAAGTTGTTTCCTTTGGATGTAATTTAGATTATAAGTAAGTAAATAAATTGAAAATATTGTTTCATCTGTACTTCCGAGGTTTGATCAACTAAGAAATTTCAAAATAGTATATTTATTTTCTTTCAATGCACTCTTCGCTATACAATACTGTATGTTCTCGGAATCCGAAACCATCCGCGCTTTTGCGCATGCGCCAAGCGGAGTTATTTTCACAAAAATACGGGAAAAATAAGGAATGGAGGGAAGATATTTACAATTTAATTAGCGTGACCTAACAAAGAAGTACGGGAAAATAAATGCTCATCTTCTCATTGCCTATCACCCCTTTCCAGAGTAAAATCGTCCAACGATACACTTTCGAGCCACGAAATAATTCTTTACACTTCATGTTACAAAATAAAGGAACGCCCCCGGGTGGGCTCGAACCACCAACCTTTCGGTTAACAGCCGAACGCGCTAGCCGATTGCGCCACGGAGGCTCGAATGCGCTATCTTAACAACTATACTGTGAGAGAATTTTAAGCGTCATTTTTTTAAAAATCTCTAAGTAATACTGACACACAAAATAAGCAATTAAGCAAAGGTAAACACATAATATAAATATTTTGAACACAATAATACTTCAGAAAAAGAACAGTGCAATTCAACATGTTAAAAGTTTTTTTTTTTTTTTTTAAATGAGCAGGAATGGCGCTAGAGTTGGCCCGATTTGCCCGACAGGGAGGCACAACCTGCTGTACGGGGGAACGAGTGTATTGAAATTCATCTCAAATTTTCGCTAGATTATTATTTATCAACTACAGTTGAATACCAGAACAAAAATTTTCGCCGACGGGATACAAAATTTTTCCCTTTACCCTCTCCAATAAAAAAAATCAAAACCAGATATTTTTATTAATATTAATTTAATTTGTACATAGGCAGTTTTTAAGTAACAAATCCTCGGACTAACTGAAATAACAAAATATTAAATTAATTAAAATTTAAAAATAATTTGAAAAATGGTAAAAAAAATACTTTTTAAAAACAATGTAAATATTCTAATACAAAATTTGCCAGGACTTTGATTTAAAAAACAATATTTGCATCAAATTTGAATAAGTTCGAGTAGACTACCCTTGTAAATCAAAGGAAAGCACAAAAGTATCTTTCTCTGAAAGTACTGCCAAAAATTAAATAATAAATAAATAAAAAAAATAAAAAAAAAAATTTTAAGCCCCCCCCCCCCAAAAAAAAAATTGCAGAACCCTTAGTAGGCAGTTGCCTACTTTGCCTATTTGATAACCCGGCCCTGATAAAAAGCGCAGGCTCCCACCCTTATGGAATGCAATATAGAACCTAAAATTCTAATTCGATAATTTAAAGGAGTCGCAATGTAGGCCGAACCAGACGAGCGCCTTCGAATACTCGTAACAAGTAGAGGATTTCGAAGCTGATTTAATTTAAACAATGAACAATTAGGTGGAAAAAAAAGTTTTATTACACAGGGGAGAGTCGAGTCGCCAAATTTGGACCGGCACCTGCATATCTTGGACAATATTGTTTTGATAAATTCGCAATGTAAAGTCTAATTATTCATGCGAAAAAATGAACGCAAAAGTTGAAAATGATTTTTCAAATGGAATATTCCTAGAAGGTAAAGGCGTCCACGCTTTTATTCGAACCATGCATTTTATTGTAATCAGAAAAATCATTTTCAACTTTTGCGTTCATTTTTTCGCATGAATAAAAGATACTTAATTTTTTTTTCAAATTTTTTTTCTACTTTTTAGTGACGGTTGACACGAATACACACGACATGTTAGGCACAGTAAACCAAATTCAATTATTGAATTCTCCAATATAAAACACATATTGAAATTATTATATACATATGTACAATTACATTTTAAAAATGATTTAATGACATTAACTTTCTGAAATATAATCCGTAATATATTATGTGTTAACTTATAATTATTATTGACAATGTAATAGAAAAAAAAGAGAATCGATCTACACAACTTTCTCTTTTTGCTTTTGAGTGCGAAACGTTTGGCGCACACGAAGTAAAAAAAAAAATCTAGTTGTTGGCGAATTCTAATAGAAAGTAAACCCAAGACACGTAGAAGCACGAGCTATTACGTCATTCATCGGTGCAGTGCCGGAAGTATAATGTATTCTCTGTTAGCTTCGTGGTGTTGTTACAACCCTGCGTAACGTGAGGCTACTACCTTCTAAACTTTATCGCCGAAATTTAGGGCTAAAATTTTAATATCATTTTTTTTTTGTTTAAAATAGGTATAGATTGCAAATTTTTTTCCAAATTATTGTATTGTCACCGGAAACCCACCACTGTGCTAAATTTCAAAGCTGTAGCTCGATTGGAAGTGGGTAAGAAATCGTTCTCAAGATTTCAGGACACGACAGTCAAGTTGAATAAAAGCTTATAAAAACACTTTTAGGCTTACGGAAGGATTTGTAAGAATATTTGAATAATGAAAGATTCTTTATTTTTGGAAGGATAACAAAAAGTAATATTTTATTCTCAATCTCATATCACTCTATTGTTTCGATTTAGAAAATTTTAATTCACTCTACAATTAAACTCCGATTAACAGTCACTCGTTTAATTATTACTTTCTGTTACCGTCATCGTCTAAAAAATATCATCTAACAAATATCCACGGATTATTTTTACACCTTACTATACAAAGCTGGAAATGATTGTACTGTATGATAGTGTAAGTGACTAATATTGATCGTTTAGTAACAGGAGTGGCGTTAAAGTCCAACCGGCGTGGGGGGGGGGGACGGTCTGCCCGACGGGGGAGCAGGGTCTTCCCGACGGGGGGGGGGGGTACGACCTACTGTACAAAGGAAGAGGCGTAATGATGACCTTCTCAAATTTTCGCCAAATCTTTATTTGCTACAAGTTGAACAGCCCGTTGCGTGAACGGGTGTTCAAAAATTTGCCCCAACGGGGGAGGGGTGCACGGTATTCCTGACATGGGAGCCTTGGGCCTACTGGTCCCCCACTGGCGTCACCCTTGTATTGTAATATTAAATATAAAATGTATGTATTAGGCCTGGTGCACACAAGCCGATTTGTGTCGTTGAGCAGTAAAATATAATAATAGTAATCTCAATTTGCCTGTGGAGCAACAAAGGGGTCATGTGGGTTACTATTGTTATATTTTACTACTCAATGACACAAATCGTGTGGTGTGCACCGGGCCTTAGAGGAGATACACTGAATTTGGACCAGGATGCGCCTAGATTGGGCCTGTATCCTAACTTCAATTCTATATATTTGATATATTTCTATATTATATATAGATAATTTCTATATTTCTATATATTTTAAAATAGGGAAATTATGTCGTAACGATGTAAAAGGGGTGTATGAAATCATTTTTAAGAGAAAGCGCTAATTGGTCATAGTTACAAAACAAATGTTTAGATTAGGTATCTTCAATCGATTATTTTGACAAAAGACAAGACAAAAAGCCCTTTCGCTTGTTTAAAATAAATATAAAAATATTTTATTATATCCTCAGATAGGAAATTTCTTTGGCTACAATTTATTATAATTATTTCATCAAAATAGTTTAGAAATAAGGTTAGGGGAATTTTGTGTTGTTGTCCAAAGGTTGCCTAGAGTGGACCAAATACAGTTACCTAAATTTTATAATTTAAATCAATGAAATTATTATCTTCAACAACAGGAATATCTTAGAAAACAATTTATCACCACTAGCAGTCCTCATAAATTGGATCTGGCATAAATCAGAGAAAATAAAACAATAAAAGGACACTAAAGCCAATGTTGGATTGGATCAAAAAGTATAGAAATTTAGGATACGTATCATTTGTGAGGAAACAGAGTGAAGAGAGTAAATTGTATAAAGGGTTCAAGCATTGCATGCTGGTGTGAGATAGATTTTTTTTTTTTTTTTTTTTGCTTTAACTGTGCTTAAAGAAATTGGGCAACGGATTTCCTTGATTGGACCGATGACACATTTTTTTTTCAAACTTCTTTTCCCCTAATTTAAAATGTATTCCATAAAAGGTTTCAGGGGTCTTCTTCCTAAAAACTGTTCTGAATATAAATAAGCTACAAAAAATTATTCTACTTTTTTTCATTAAAATTACTTTTCCATCACTTTACAGTAAAAAATGTCCAGATGGTCCAAATTCTGCTAATCTCCGTTATAAATTATATAACATATAGATCGAAATTTGAAATATTGCTGTAGCTGAGTTTTCAGGCGTTGCATCTTGGTTTTTTATATCTTTGTAATAATTTAGATTCTTAAAATTTTAGATTAGTAAAATTTCGATTATACGTCCTTTCATTTATACGTCAGTTTAGGCCAATCCCTTGAAAAACGTATAAACGATGCTTTACTGTATGTATAAGCTTTTAAAGATAACTGAAATGTTTGATGTAGAGGCGGATTGCGATATTCTAATGATATATAATGGCTTTTGTCGCGTATTTTAGAAATAAGCGAATAGTAATAATTATAGTTGCCATAATTGTCAAGCATTCATACGGGACGCTTAAATGCTTGACAATTAAAATAAATAATAATCAATTAATTAAAATAAATAAAACATGAAAAAGTGGGTATGTAATGATTTATTTTACTCTGATAAAAAATCAATAAAATTTAAGCCATTTAATAAAATGAACATGTAGAATAATAATTTTAAAAAAAATGCGAGGCTAATCCTTTTCAGCCGAGTCATATTTTAGAGTCAATTTTACTTTCTTAATTATATCATATTTTTCTTTCACATAATTATGTAATTGGGCACAAGTTATTTTAAAATTATAATAACGCAGAGTTTAGGGAGAAAACAGGGCAAATAGTAACGCGGGACTCGGACTGAGTAGTGAAATACGGTGACAGTCCATATATACGGAAAGTATGGCAACCCTAGTAATAATGAACAATTTTCGGTTGTTTTGGATTGATACATAACGCCAAACCATATTCAGTTTAAAAAGTTGATGCATAGAAATTCGGTTATTGAGCGATGATAAGGAAGTGGGAATCGAAAAGAAGAATGGGGGGAAGGGGTATAAAGGAAAGAATGTGCATATGCAATGGCGGACTGGGTCTGACAAGAGTGGTTGCCATGAGACAATGGAGGCCCCTATCACATCTACGTCACCATCTCAAATATATTTTTTGATATTATTTATTACAAATATCATAAATTAAAATCAATAAGTTAATATAATCTATTCCTAATCTAAAACTCTATTATATATATATTACTAAATACAGTATACACGTATTATTGAAAGTAATAAATAGCAAATAAAATGTAATTTTATGATTAAATATTAAATAATTTTGGTGGTTGTATAGCATACTGTAATTTTGGAACTATACTGTTATATTGAGAATATTTTAACCAAACTGAAAATAAAGTGCAAACTATTTACCAATTTAAATTTTTTTTAAAAGAATAATTCTAACTGTCAAAGATTAACAACTCAAATGTACAGAAATGTATTACATTTGGTCCACTTCATTAATGGCAACTCAGGAAACATTTGAGTTCACTAGATGATTGTGCAAATCTGTTAATAAGTACTCTATATCCAAATCATCTAGAAATTCCTTTTCATAGCAACGTACAGGAATTCCAAGTTCTCCTCAGACAATGAATTTCGTAATATGGTCTTTAAGATCTTTAGTCGACACATATCCTGGAGGCCCCGAATTGTCTTATGTTAAGGGGGCCCACTTGCCATCGGGCAAGCTGGCAACCTGGCCAGTCCGCCACTGTGCATATGTCACTCATATGATTAACAGAAGGCAAATCGAAACGCTCCTGGGTTCAACCCACCTCCGTCACACACTTCTGGCGTGCTTTGGCGAGACTGTCATACAAATTCAAATTTTGCTACCGTGAGAAGAACTTTCAACAGAAAATTTGAAACGCTTTGTATGATAAAGGCGTACGTAAAACTTTTTATTCCAAGACTTCTATTTGTTTCAAACCCTATATCGAGAAATGATTGCATTGAATTAATGTCTAAATTATTGTGCCGCGAAATGACATTGATTTTTTTAAAGATCTCTTTGCGAAGAAATCACCAAGAGGTTCAACGAATTTTGCAATAAATTTGGTATGATACAGTTCATTTGAAAATCGTTCAAAGATTAGAAACCTTCAAAATTTTATTGATTATATCGTCGGCGTT
Organism: Araneus ventricosus; assembly: GCA_013235015.1. Lineage (NCBI taxonomy): Eukaryota > Metazoa > Arthropoda > Arachnida > Araneae > Araneidae > Araneus > Araneus ventricosus. The sequence continues at coordinate 63,125 of BGPR01001569.1, forward strand.
CAGGCAGAAGTCACTACGTCCACGAAAACCTTTTGAAGGACTACTATAGTCAATTAGAATTTGAAATCAATTATTTCGTGCTATCTAAACATCAGTAAATAAACCGTTGGAGCTAGAAACCTGTTAAAAAAATTTTACTATTTATCATAACGACTCAAAAATAATTAGGCTTAAACTGAACACATCTCGAGACTATAATTTTGGACTTAGTGACTTCTGACTGAACGACGACGATATAAAGTTTCATTTTGTTCAATGTTGGCAATATGTAAGTGAAAAATAATATTATTGAATTGCGTTTGCCATTAATTTGATCGTATGTTTTTATTGCTTTCTTATGGTTCAAAAGGAAACTAATTATGATTTGAGGCAAAGCATAATTTCTCACAATTATTATTTTTTAAACATCATCTTTTTCATATTAACTTGCACCCACAGCCGAATTCGCTGAAAATTATAATTTTGATTTTTAAAAAATTTTTCATAATTTATCTGAATACGTTCATAAGGCTTATTTTATCTGAATGCTGATTTTATTTGATTTTTTATATCTGAATACGATCGAAAAACATTGTTAGATTATATTAAATAGGATATTTTAAGAATATTGTATAAATATGTTAGATAATCGATCGAAGAATTCACGGTTTTAATGAAGTTCTTTATTTTAATAGCTTCCTAAAATTACCGCAAATTATCCACAATTCAGACACATCTACGCAGATTTCTACACAAATATATATATATATTCAATTTAAAAAGCATTTATGAAATGAAATTTCATACCGCGTTTAGAGAAATTTAACAAACAGTAATAATGAATCAACAAGAAAGTTACGAAGATAAACGGTTTATCTTTGTTAGGTTATCTTATTAAAGAAGATACAGGTACGAAAATAAAAAATTTATCTTCGCACCTGTATTTTTTGTCACTTTTTAAAATGTACCTACACAGTAATGTTTTAATATTGGCAAGGCATGCATGGATGCCTTGGGTGTCAGTATTACGGGGTTCTGCGATAACAAAATATATTTTAAGCTAATTTAGTTTATATTTTTAAACCAAATATAACCAGGGAGTCGAAAAAAAATATTATGCCATTTAATCGTCCGATGCTGTCGAACCTACATACCTATGAACGTTTTTCCGTTTTGCCTATGATCTTAAAATTGCATATTTCACCTTTTTAGCTCATGATTTTTTTCTGTTTTTTTTAAAAAAAGCATTCTTAATTTCTGTACAAATCTTGGAGAGTGCGAAGACTTTCACGTTCTTTCACGCTTGTAAACAAAAATATTTTAAAAATTCACTTTGACTCCTAATATTTGCTGAAAAATTGAATCTCTTTTCATATGTCACTAATTATTGATTAAGCTCTTTATTTGTTCCTTATCTGAAATATTTTGAGCGAAAATGTAATTACAGCACCCCTTCCATTCCACACAATAAAAAAATAATAAAAAATCACGAGTGAAAAAAAAAAGTACATGAAACGCCTCAAAATGTTTCGGAAGCCAATTTGATTTGTTTATATTCTTAACGATAGATGGCAGTGTCAGCAAATATAGAATTCTTTGCATTGAAGTAGCACATTGGAGGTAAATGAATAATACAGGGATGAGTGATTCCTTTCTAACCCTTTTCAGGAGCGTGCGGAGAAGATTGATTGTACTAAACCACCTGCGAGTCGCTTTTATCAATGAATTGTCGACACTGGACGGTAAATGTATGTGTTGTCAAAATGAAATTAATGCTTTACAGAAACGCAAAAGATTTGAGAAACTGAATATGCATCTGGAAATGAATTGTGTTCTATTTTCATAACAAACACAAGATATTTTTTTAGTAATCTATAATAATCGTTTATTAAGAATAAAACAAAATTATTTGCTGTGAAATATAAAATTTATTAAATATGTTCTAGTTAACCTTTCAGTTTGCACAGTTTGTTAAAAAAAAAAGTATCCGAACGCTAGTTACTCAGGCAGTATTTATAACACATAAAACAAATGTCTGCCACCTTAAAAAAATAGTCTCTTTAAGTGTATAACTTTTGTTTATACGTGGATCATCGTCACATTAAAATTTGAGCCAACTGATTTTTTTAAAACGTCAACAACCGATATCGAATACGAAGTCAAATTCTCCAAATCAAATTAGCTCCAATATTTATAAAACTTTGTCACTTTTTTCAGATTTTGGTACCCTTGAAATGCTCCAGGCATCTTAATTTTTCAGGAAATTTTATAAAGTTTGAGGAAACGATTAATGAATTACCAGCGATTGAAATTTATACCTTCTGTTTTTTACTAACTGTAATTCAAACCTGTTTCTTTAACTTAAATTTGTCCTTTTCTAAATAAATTTCTGCCTTTCAGCAGAAAGTAACAGGTTTAAACCATATGGCAAAGAACCGGAAATGATGGCTACTGTAGAGGAGGTGTACTTTCTCCCTCTCTTTCTCCAACCTCCTTTTTAACCCATTAATGCCTATTGTCCCTTTTCAGGGACGCTTCTAAAAATGTACCATAAGCTAATCGTATCTATTGTATCATGTAATCAGCTCAATGTATCATATCAGGAATTATTTTTCAACACGAATTTTACAATAAAGTATTTTTAAGTATTCGTTTCTTTCATATTCAATTGCTGGCAGCACGTATCAAGAGTTCAGTTGATGATGTAGCCTTTTTATTTTCAAGTCAGACATGAAAGTAGGTTTTTGCAATGTCAAGAAGAAAAGGGTAAGTTTGTCCAATTATTTGCCGATAAATTTACTTGCATTTAACAAATATATCAGTTAATAAAATAGTAAGGTGGTTTTTTTTTCAATGTCACATTAATTAATTAGATTCTGATAGGGTCGTTTTTTGCAATTTGCGTTACTTCCCTAAACAGTGGCGGACTGGGTCTGAAAATAGTGGTTGCCAGGTGTCAGTGAGGGCCCACACATATCTATAATCGTAACATTAATTACATTAATAAATTATATGTAATTAATTTTTTATATTTAATTATATTAATTTAAATCTATAATATTTAATAATTATATATTTAATTTATTTTTTTATTATATATTTCATTTTTCCGCGTTTTTAAAATAAATCCCTTTTAACACCCTTTAATTTTCTATGTTTAAAATAACGAAACTATGTTTAAAGTTATTTGATTTTAAATTTCGTAAGTTAAATATTATATAAGAAACACGGACCTTGGGTACAGGGCTATTTTATTTATTTGCTTTAGAGAAAGAGTTCTTTTTTCTCTCCCATATTTCCTGGGGGCCCAAATTGTCTTCTGTTTAAGGGGGCCCACTTGCCATCGGGCAAGCTGGCAACCTCGCCAGTCCGCCACTGTCCCTAAATAGGAAACCTTTAAATAATCCCTTTTCAGGCAAAATTTTTTTAGTTAACTTCTAATTAATTTTGCGATGTGTAATATCAGCATTCAAAATATTATATTAAAAATGGAATAATACTAGTCAACCTGGGAATCTTTAAGGGGATGATGGACTTAAAAATTATCAAAAAATGACAGAAATATGAAATTTCGGTTTTAACATTTTATGAAAATGTTAACATTTTATGAAAATGTCAAAACCGAATATATATATAGTTAAATATTTTCCAATCAAACAAAACTCAAGTAACATTTTCAATATAAACACTTATTAAGCTAATAATTAAAATTAAAAATAAAATAATGTTGCCTTTTTAATAAACATACAATGAAATACAAAATATAGTTAAATATTTAAATTAATCAAAACATTTGTCATATTTTAAATATATACAAATATTAATCTAGAAATTAAAATTACCTTATCAATAATAATACATATGAAATACAAAAGAAAGTTTGATTAACGACTATTACACTATGAAAAAAGACAACTTAGAAATGGAATTCCAACAATCAAATGCTTATCACCCTTGGGAACTGATATGTCGCATTAATCCGAATTGAAGGCGCCAACTCTCTGCGAAAGCCAATTGTTGGAAACAAAAAGTATGGAAGTAAATATCCAAAATGTTTCAAGATAAGAAACGAGAAAATAACTAAATGCTATCAATTCATAGTCTTAGCTATTGTAATGACAATATATTAGATAAATTATGTATTCTTAAATAAAATGTATAATTATTGGGTTCAGAGGAGTAATTATATTTTTAATGACTTTTTCTCAAAACGATGGTAATCTTCAGATTTTAATGTTTTTGAAACGCCCCAGTCGCCTTACATTTTGAGGAAATTATGTAATACTTATAATAATGATTCCTGTTATACATTTAGCTCTCTGAACCCGGCTAGACTGAGAATTCCAGAACCTCAAAAATTGAAGTAAATTTTTATACACGAAAAAAGAATGGAACCCTACTTTTTTTCACAGAATTTCCAGAAGAACGGCACCGCAATTTGGGTGATTAATTGTCAACGAAGAAAGGAACTACTTTTCTCCCGTAAAATGCACTCAGGCACTCGAAACCGCCTGAGTCCAAGCCTCTGACGAATGGGGTGGTTTGAGGCGGGATAGGGCTCATAGAGTTAAATAAATCTGCTTTAAGTTTCGACATCGTTTAGAACTTTAAAAATTAATTTTAATTCAGAAAAACACGAAATTCTAATTCAATTCAATTCAGTAAGTATGCATAAAAATGTTTCCTAAAAATAACTTCCAAATTATATTTAAAAATAACACTCCATTTTATTCCAAATGTATTTTTAAGAGATAATAATGAAAAAATAAGTAAAAAAATTAAAAATTAGAAACCATGGAATATTTGAATTTTTTTTTTAATTTAAAGAAAAAGATTTTTAGTTTAAAACAGCTATTAAGGATATTTGATATATTTATATTCTAATATACAAAATTTCATAACTTCAGGTCATTCTAATGGTCAAAAAATTCAATGTGGACATTTTGATGAATTCCCATCTGTTAGACTGCTTGAGTCCATATTTTATAAAACGGACGGATTATAGTTCCATTTTTGGAATTATATCTGTCTGTAATATACTGTAACTCAAAAACAGATCGAGCTAAACAAATCAAATTTGTGATGTGGTCTTTGCATCAAAATTGCAGACCTATATTGAATTTTGGATGAAATTCGCCAACGGAAAGTGTATCTGTCTATCTGTCATGTGTGCATGTGAGTACGATGAATCAGAAACGTGACGAGCTAAATGGATGAAAAATGGTTTTATCATCCGAACTGTAGGTCTGAATCAAATTTTGGAACTTCGTTAATTGTTTGGGTGTCTGCTTGTTGATCTATCTAGTAGTTAGTGTGTCAGTTTCTGTAAGTATGTAAACGCGATATATCAAAAACCCAACCATCCAGATAAACGAAATTTGGCATGTAATTTTGACACCGTATTGGCAGATCTTTTTGGACGCCAGCGGTCAACTGGAAATGTTCCACAATTCATCATCGATACTCTTCACCATACGACAGAGCTACATAAAAATCGCGTCATAGCATGGAAGTAATCATATATGAGAAAGTCGAGGGGAGCACACTCTTGCTGGTTTATTCAGGAATTAAAGTCTTACCTATAACTAAAACAGCTATTTTCTAATTTTACACATCTATATATTCCAAATAATTGGAAAAACCAAACCTCCAGACCTAACCATTGGACCGATTTCAATAATTTTTATTTCATATGGAAGCTTATGACGTCCAGATATGTCGTCAATGGTCGCCTGTTGCACACCATCTTCCATTTTCGAAAGAAATCGAAAAAATACTTTTCCACTGTACATTCTCTATGAGGAAAAACCATCAGACACTCCTCTAGACCAAACCGCTGGACCGATTTCGATCATTTTTATTTCATATCAAAGTTTATGACCTCTAGATATGTCTTCAAGGATCGTCTGCCACCCACCACCTTCCACTTTGGAAATATATCGCTAAATAAAATTTTGGCCGGAGTCCCTCAACCTCTACAGCTTCCAATTCGCCAAGTTGCAAACATTTATTAATAACGCTATTAATATTACGGGTTAACAGCTGGTCGCCGAAGGCGGCCAGTATTAATAATTTTTCTCAGCTCAATTTTGCACAATTTGTTAAATTATTATTATTTAATTATTATTAAATTATTGTTATTTTAGAGTGAAGGCATATCGGTATATAATTTTTTCCATGCATATCCAGTATCGATTTATACTTCAAGGAAAAACCGATATAAAATTGGTAGAGAACCAAATCAAACTAAACAACGGGTTTGAATTGAAGATGAATTTTGCAAAGTTTCTTTTAAAGACAACAATTAGTAGATTTTGCTTGCTCTATTTACTGACAGATACAATTCTGTATAGTTTCATCACCTTACATTCAAGAAAATAAATAAATAAAAATTAAAAAAAACTCGACAGCTAAGCTTTTAAGTGTTTCCAACAGCCTAATGCAGTTTCCTTCTAAAACTGGAACGTTATCGGAATCGCAATATTTTATAACCATTGCGCATATGAGGCGTCATCGTACGTAAGAAGGAAGTGCGATCGTGGTCGTAAAAGCATCCCCTCACGCAACCACCTCGTGGGGATCCAAACAGAACAAAACCCCCACTTATAATTCCTGGTATTGCCCGAATCTGAAGAATTACGAGCTCCCTATCTCGCCCGCCTTTAATTGTTCCCCATCAAAATTATCGTTTGCGGGTGGGAGGTCTGACACCCAGGGTCAGGAAAAAGTCTCAGTGAGATATTAAATCTTCGATAAGATCCCGGCTTAAGAGATGTCTTTATTCTTACCGTGGAAGAATGCCACCGCATTTACGAAACGAGGAAGTGCATTTATCTTCTTTTGACAATACTCGTTTTGGGGGTTTTGCTATCGGAAAACAAATATCAGTTATTTAAGATTTGAATGTTATAAGGTAGCGAGTAATGCACGCATCTTCCAGAACTCTATTAATCGAATAACGGATAAGAAATATATGCTATGCTGCTCATCGCCGTCTTTACAATTAAAAATGGATTTCGATTTCATTGTTAGTTTCTGTCTAAGGCCCGGTGCACACTAGCCGATTTGTGTCGTTGAAGCAATAAAAATAACATAGAAACCTTCATTTCTCCTGTGTGTCTCCAAAGGGGGTATGTGGTCACTATTGTTATTTTTATAGCTTCAACGACACAAATCGGCTAGTGTGCACCGGACCTAAATATACAATTTTTTTGGTAAGTTAAGTTTGTTTAGTTTAGGCCCGGTGCACACTAGCCGATTTGTGTCGTTGAAGCTATGAAAATAACATAGTAACCCCCATTTCTCCTGTGTGTCTCCAAAGGGGGTATGTGGTCACTATTGTT
>BGPR01001569.1:86894-137035 GCA_013235015.1 Araneus ventricosus
TTTATACTCGTAATACTAGTATAAACCTAGTAATACTATAAACTTATACTCGTAATACTATAAACCTATACTAGTATATACGAGGTTTATACTCGTAATACTAGTATAAACCTCGTTCGCCACTTGGACATCCGGTCCGTGGCGGATAGCAATACGAGAGATGAGAACCGTGCAAAATTAACCCCCGACTACATGCATCTTATGCTTGGAGAGGTAGGATATACCTCACAAGAAGGTATGTCCTATCATCGGCGATCAGCCACAACACTATTACTGTATCCCCAGGGGAATTAGAAACCTACTTGCTTATACGGTAACTTATCTTCCTTGTACTCGAGGTGATCCCCCTTCCTGTTGGCTGAGGGTAAAGTATTATCATTCTTTAAATGTTGATTTTGAAGTGTCATTCACTCCAGCTTATTTATTTAGAAACTTAACAGAAGTGCCATTCCCAAACTTATTTATAACCACCACCTTAATGGGAACCAGTAACCTACTTGCTTATATGATAACTTATCTTCCTTGTACTCGAGGTGATCCCATTTCCTGTTGGCTGAGGGCAGGGATGGCGCAAGAGGGAGGACAGAGGGAGCCATCCCCCTCCCCTTCGGGGAAAAATTTTGTATCCCGTCGGGGAAAATTTTTATATGGGGTATTCAACTGTAATTAATAAATAATAATTTGGCGAAAATTTGAGACCAATTTCATTACACTCGTCCCCCCGTACAGCAGGTCGTGCTCCCCTGTCTGGGAGACCATGCCCCCCTGACGGGCAAACTCTGGCGCCATTCCTGGCTGAGGGTAAAGTATTATCATTCTTTAAATGTTGATTTTGAAGTGTCATTCTCTCCAGCTTATTTATTTAGAAACTTAACAGAAGTGCCATTCTCAAACTTATTTTTTAATTAACATAACCATTCATCTGAAATAATGATGGTCTTAAATTTTTGAGCAATTAAATCCAGTGATTTTCAGTAACTTGGATTTCATGCACTCCTTACATGCAACATCTCGACATTTTTATGGTTAGATATTTTAGTAGAAACTTGCGGTCCGTATTTTTTGTTACATAAATGCACTCCTTTTCATGCTTATTGATTAAGTTAACGTTTTGTTACTAATCATAAAATTACAATTAGACATCTGATGCCCCTGCTTTTTGTTATGATAATGCAACCTTTTTTATGCTTATTGATTAAATTACCGTTATGTTACTAATTATACAATCACGACAATTGAACATCTGATGCCTGTTTTTTTTGTTATAATAAGGTCCGGTGCACACCAGCCGATTTGTGTCGTTGGAGCTATAAAAATAACAATAATAACCCCCATCCCCCCTGTGGAGCCACAAAGGGGGCACGTGGGTTAATATTGATATATTTTACTGTTCAGCGACACAAATCGACTGGTGTGCACCGGGCCTTATGCAACCCTTTTTTATGATTATTAATTAAATTACAGTTATGTTATTAATTATACAATTACACATCTGATGCCCCTATTTTTTTGTTACAAAAATGCAACCCTTTTTATGCTTATTGAATAAATTACCGTTATGTTACTAATTATACAACTACGACAATTTATTCCTTCAAAAATTGTAAAGCTTTTCCTAAATATTTCTGCTGTAGGTGAGCATTGATGAATCTACACTTTCTTTTATTGGGAAGCACAACAGCTACAGGTATAAACACACCTGAAGGCCAGTTCTCGAGAAGAAGTAACTAAAGAGTTTATTCTTAAAATGTAACCTTAATTAAATCAATAACATGAGCAATATAATAAACAGCAATAGTATTCCAGGAACAAGAGGCAACACTACGGAGTTTTTTTCTACGCATCTATCATTAACAGCAGGTCAATAAAAAACCAAAACAAGCAGGTGTGGAAGAACAAACGAGCACAAATATTCATCAACTAATAAAAGAATCAACGCAAAAGTGCTTTCCGTGAGTCACCGTTATTAGCCGAGGTTTCAGTTATAACATTAGGAAGATATGTTTCTTAAATGCCTGACCCTGAGCCATTTCCAAGTCATTTACCGGACTTGATTGCTGAAAAAAACAGCGAGGAAGGGCTGGCGCATTTGGCGAATTAGCTCCGATTTGGCTAACATAATATGAAGTATAGGTAAATTTAATAACTTCAGTTGCAGAGAAAACGTGTCAAATATAATAAATATTTTGAATCCATTTCGAATATAGTCCTTAGCTATGCTTATTAGATGGTACTGATCTCCTTTGTCTTTTGTTGGAAAATTTCGGGCTAAGAGAAGCTATACTTGGCGCAATGCAAGTTCCTTACAGAAAAATTTCCCAAATATTTTGGATCCATTTGGAATATAGTCCTTAGCTATGCTTATTAGATGGTACTGATCTCCTTTGCCTTTTGTTAGGAAATTTCGGGGTAAGAGAAGCTATATTTGGCGTAATGCAAGCTTCTTACAGAAAAATTTCCCAAGTATTTTGGATCTATTTCGAATATACCCTTAGCTCTTGTTAAAGTGGACTAGAATGGATTCCTTGTTTGTTTAATTCGAGTACTCAGAGTATTTTTCTTAGTTTTTTGCTTTCTTTGAATGATTTTGATTTCCATTGGTTTCTTGTTTTTTGTATGCAGCTGCAATTGCACGCTACTTAAACATTTCCTAAATTTTATTGTTTAAATTTTGTTGTTTCTGTTTAAAGTTTAAGTTATTTTTTTTAAATTGTTTATTCTACTTTTTCTAGTTTATTGTTTTTAAGCTCAAATATAAACTATAATGGTTTATTATAAGTCCAGGTTTTAAAGTTCGATTGATAAACGCTTGGGTAATGGAGGCTCTAACTTATGTTTTCTTCCAACAGGTCAGCTCTTTCGCTCTCTGATCCATTTTTTTACAAAAATGCTTTCAGTGATAAATAAAATGCGGTCTAAGACAGGCCTTTTTGAACATTTCGCCCTCGGAGCTAGAGGGTTCCAAGTGCGGTACGGAAGTCTGGAAAGGGGCTGTCAGCTCAGGTGTCGTCCTCGTCATCAGATCACGGTTCAAAATTACGAGTTCCATCCCAAAATAGCCCTCGTGTTGCTTCAAAAACCGGGATGTTAATGTAACTAAAACTAAACTTTTGAACATTTTCCGATCGCGACCCCATTTTTTTTTTTCCAAAAGGGTTTTGTTGCAACCACAACAATTGGAAAGTAAATATAAAAATAAATAAATGGATATCAAGTTAATTAGTGATAAATAAAATGAAGTTTAAATTTTTGAAAAATAATATTCAGAAAATTTTAATGAAGTGTTTCCAAGTCTAGATAATTTTGTTATAAATGTGTGCTTACTAATACTGAAGAGTATGTATAAAGCAGAGCGCTGTGGAAGTTTGGCCAACATCCAATATTGTTCTCTGCTGCCTTATTTGGCGTCGCGACCTGTAGTTTTATTTTATTCTATTTTTTGTTTTTTATTATTCGACTTATCATTTGTAAAAATTCTAATTAAAAATTCGAGTCTTTGTACCAGCTTAGAAAAAAAATATGTTAAGCCTATTTACATTACTAACCAGCGAGTGGTCCCTCCTAAACTTTCACGCATACGCCCTATCACGGGTGGGGAAAAAATACTCCAAGCGACAGTAACACGCACCATTCCCTAACACATGTGGGGAAAACGAGCAAACCAGTCGCTCCTTTTTTTTGCTTTGTAGAATGGTGACGAAACCGAATATGCAATTTGAAAGCCTTTTTCTCTCAACTGATTGAAGCAAAATTGAACGCAGACCTACAATTAAGGTTAGAAGAACACATATCAAATTTCATTTATTTAAGTCATTTTTTTAAAGAGTTATTGTGTTCACAAGTATGCGATTATACAGACCGTCAGACAGTCAACCCCCTACAGATTTGTTCCAAAATTTGATTCGGAAATGCATTCCTGATGATAAAACTGTGTACCAAATGTTATCAATCTAGCTATTTAAGTTTTTGAATTATCGTGTTCATACACGGAAAGGCAGCCAGACATACTTCCCATGGGCGGATCTCTTTCAAAATTTGATAGGAATCTATTAATTTTGTGTAAACCCACATGGACTCAAAATCCTTAGTTGCATTTTTTTTTGTGGAGATAAAAAAAATCTAAGTTTTTCTTTTCTTCAAACTTTTATTTTCAGATCAAATAGACTGAAAACTTCACAGTGCAAGGGTACAGCTTTGCGGCGCCCCTATGAAAAGAAAATTTATGTGTCCTGTCCCAATACTTACTTAAAAATCTGCATGCATAACCGAACATAACATAGCCGAATACAACCAAAGTGAAAAAAAATGTATTGTTTTTAATTCAACAATTGAAAATTCATTGTCTTTTAATTGACCTTAGGCGATCGCCTAGGGTCACCTAAAGTTAAAATCGTCCGTGTATACTTTTATTTCTGACAAACCACCCGGATTTGGAGAAAGCCTACAGGGAAATGTTTCGCAATATTTCAAGTTTATTAAAACTAATTTTCTCTTCATCATCTTATAGTAAGCAAACATCTGAGATTTGTCCGCGTGATTTCAGTCCCGACAGAAACCAGCGGGAGTGGTCTCCCCTAAACTTTCTCGTATACTCTTAACACATGTAGAGAAAACTAGAATAATAAAAGACGTCAAATAAACTTCCGTCGCAAGTAAACCAAAGTTGGAACCACGCGTGGTTTGAAGGATCAGAACAAATCAAATCCTCTGCGCATTCTTTTGCGCAACAGGACCTGGCGAGACTCCCTAAATGTTTGCTTCCTTACAAAATCGCGCCAGAATTGATTTTTTGGCAAACTGCCAAGTTTTCGGAGTGTCCCTTCTTCTTTGCACAGGCATTGTCACCAGTAGGCATGCGCATGGAGTTAGTTTCAAAACTGAACAAGTATGCGATTATACAGACCGATAGACAGACAACCCTTTGACGGATTTGGCCCAAAATTTTATACGGACTTACATTCATGACGATAAAACTGTGTACCAAATTTTATCCCTCTAGCTATTCAAGTTTTTGAGTTATAGTGTTCACATGACCGCGGACATACAGATTGACAGACTTCCCGTTGACAGATTTTGTCCAAAATGTGACAGAAACCTACAAATTATGTTTCAAGTTCACATACCAAATTTCATCCCTTTATCTCTAATAGTTTTCGAGTTATCGTGTTCATAGACACACACACAGACACACAGACATACAGACACACAGACAGACATAATTCCAAAATTGTGTTTTTCGGACTCAGGAAGGTCTAAAACGTGGAGATTCGTCAAAATCTCGAGTTCGAATTTTTTGACGATTACAATACTTTCTCTTTGTATACTTCGTATACGAGAAAGTAAAAGCGGACTAGTTTATGAATTTTTAGTGAAAAAAATTTAAGGTGCGAATTGCAGTTTATTGCTTCTGCTGATAAAATTGTAATTCTCCAAGTAGACGAAATGCACATTAAACCCCATGCTGTCTATCAGTGGAGAAACATAGCTAACTGATTTCTGTTTTAATTCAGAAAATGCTGCCACAAGATTTATTACTTCCATGATAAATACCAATAAATAAAATATCAGCCAATGAATAAAATACCCAAAGACCAATAAATAAAATATCAGCCAATGAATAAAATACCCAAAGGCCAATAAATAAAATATCAGCATATACATTATACGTGTTTATAGAGAAAATAATTGTTAATTTAGAAAGCATTTGTTTAGAACATTTTAGAATTTTATACACCCTTGTCCAAAAGTTAAGCATAACACGGAAAATTTGGAGGTAATATGGATACAATAGTTCTCAATCAGCTGTGGAGAATCGTGGGACATACAAAGACTTTCAGTAAATAGTAACCCTCCAGTGAGATGGGGTCACAGGGAAAGTTAATTGGGTTTCTGGTCTCTTGTTAAGCTATCTGGTCTTATTGTTAAGTTGTTAATCTTCAGCATAGATTCTCAAGGTGTCCGGTATTATTCCTCTTGGGGGAGGGGGGAGTGAATCACTTAAATGGATGTAGAATAACGAGCGGGAGAAGCCGAGTGAGAGATGAAAGGATTCAGATAGCACTGCTTGTATCTTGACTATTGTCAAAGCTCACTTAAAAGTGATACCACATTTGCTTGGTTTGAATTCAGGGTCCGTTCAAATATTACGTAAGCACCTACGTTGGTGATGGGGTTTGCGATTTGCTTATTTTTGCTGACAAGTGTGTGTGTGGGGGGGGGGGTATGAGGGATGCTTACGTAAGACATTAAAACCACTTTATTTCCGAAAATCTCTTGTACCTTGCAAAAAATAATTTATTTAAAAAAAAATTTAAAAAAAAATTAAATTGCAAAGAAAATTAAACTTGAATTTTAAAATGATAAACTAAAAATTTTCTTAACAAATTGTAAGGAAATTAAATAATATATATTTCATTTTAACGAGTTAGACTTTTATTTGAATTAAGTCCTAAATTTTAAATTAGATTATTACTGTTATATGTTTGTCAAGAAAAAGAACGGGCGGGTGCCGTTTGCTTACGTAATTCTAAGAGGGGTTTGGATTTGGCTTATTTTTGCTGACAAGAGGGTAAATGTAAAATTCCAAAAACATGCTATAATATTTGAAACGGCCCCTCAGATCAGATAATAACTCATTCCATAGGAACCAGAGGCGGTCTCGAGGTACGCCAAATGGAAACAATTTTAGTAATATATTTGTTATCGGTGTCACTCAGGATTTGAGACAGCATAAGTAGTTACCATAAACGGATTGTCCGGATATCGCTCACGTCCGACTGTTGTCCGGATCTACAAAATGTCCGGTTACGTCAGCGAATGCGGCAATAGAAAAATTGAGTTGTATTAGGAAAATCTAATACTCTAAAAGTGACGTTATTCAGCAAATGACGGAAATTTTGTAATTTAACTATTGCGTCAACCTCCTTTACAATACGTTTGCGATTTTCAGAAAGATAAACAGAGGACGATAATGTTATTCCTAGGTAATAAGTTCCTATTCTTCACAGATAGTCGTCCTGGTGTTCAGTTTCGTAGTAATTGGCAACCTGAATGACACTTCATTCACACACTTTGAAGACGTGATATCAAATTGTGAAACGAATAAACTTGAATAAATATTTCAGGTTCTTTCCAACGATAAATATGAAAATTATTTCCGAACTTTCGATAAAATTGTAGAACAACAACATCATGCATACCATCAAAATCACAAATGTGCAGAAATCATTCTTAGAAAATAATTTCAAATACCTTCAAGGTAAAATATGAATATTCTCAAAATGTGTAAGTCGCAAAATAAGAGTGCTGGGACTCTAAAGCACTGCCGGATCACTATAACCTGATGATAAAATTGGCCATTTTAAGAATGCTCAAGATTTTTTTCTTATTTATTTCTCGTGAAAAAATCAGTTACACGGTGTTCCGGTCGAGCCGCTCTCCTACACCCTCTTCGAACTTTCGTTAACATTTATAAAAACAACAACAAAAAACATGCTTACGTAATATTTGAACGAACATCAATTTTTGAGCTAGTTGCAATGAGAAGAGTTAAGAGAGAAACAATAGTTGCTTCTGATTTAACAAACGCCACATTTTACACTTTCTTACTTTTCTAAGATGTAGAAAATTCTACATCTTAGAAATTCAAATTCGTGGCAAAATTTGCTTTCGTGTTCAAAATATTTGCTAAACCATGAACACAAACAAAGATTAAAAGAAATAATAAAATAAAATTTAAAGTTGCTGATACTACATTGTAACTCATATTGACAAGTGGATTAGTAATCGCAATGTTAAGAATTCCATACGCTTGAAAATAAACAATGAAGCTAACAAAATGTAAACTAAGTAAGAATTTACTTCAGGAAATAAATCAATAAATAAGTGTCTCCGACTAAGACAAACAGTTCTGGAAAGGAAAAATTTCTGATGTCTATCGTTAAGCAACCAATAGATACTCACTTCGGTATTCGAAACCGAAAAAGGAATTCCTTTTAGTTTCTGTTTGTCTTCTTTCGTTGGCGTTATCTGCATTGCAACAATAGAACAGAGTTGAAAGAAGGTTACCGCGTTTAGTATCTCTTTTACACGCAAGAAAGAAATAGAGAAAAAGTGTCGAATTCCTGGAATATCTGCTTATCACAAGATAGATCTTCTTCGAAAATGGCAATTTTCATTTGTAGGTGATAACAAGGTTTTCAAAAGGTTAAGGGGAGTTGGAACCCTAAGTCCGTTAACCCTAACCCTGTTACTTCGATGCACCTCTTCTCAAAAAATCTGTTATAGATTCATGTATGAAATTTTTTATACAAGTTAAGTACATTTTCCTCATTATACTGAAATGCTTTTTAAAAAAAAATCAAAAATTTTTTTTACAAATTTTTTTGTGTCAAAACAAAAAATGTAAAATTGGCCTTTCCGATGTACCTTTTTTTCAAAATCTGTTATAGGTACATGTTTGAAACTTTTTATACAAGAAAAGTACACCTTTCTCATTATACTGAAATGAGCTTTTTTTAAAAAAAAGACAAAACTTTATTTTTTACACTTTTTCTTGTGTCAAAATAGGGTAACATTTCACTATGTCTAATTAAATATTTTGTAAATTTATAAAAAATAAAAAATTAATCAGAAGCTCATTTCAGTATAATGAGAAAGGTGTACTTTACCTCAATAAAAAATTTCAAACATGTATCTATAACAGATTTTGAGAAAAGGTACATCGAAGTGGCCAATTTAACATTTTTTGGTTCGACACAAAAAAATTTGTAAAAAATAAATTTTTTAATTAAAAAAATCATTTTAGTATAATGAGAAAGATGTACTTTACTGGTATAAAAAATTTCAAAGCTGAATCTATAACAGATTTTGAGAAAAGGTACATCAAAATGGCCAATTTAATATTTTTTGTTCCGACACAAAAAAAATTGCAAAAAATAAATTTTTGAATTAAAAAAAATCATTTTAGTATAATGACTTCACTGGTATAAAAAATTTCAAACATGAAGCTATAACAGATTTTGAGAAAAGGTACATCGAAGTGGCCAATTTAACATTTTTTGGTTCGACGCAAAAAAATTTGTAAAAAAAAAATTTTTGAATTAAAAATAATCATTTTAGTATAATGACTTTACTGGTATAAAAAATTTCAGACATGAATCTATAACACATTTTGAGAAAAGGTACGTCGAAGTAACAGGGTTAGGGTTAACGGACTAGGGTTCCAACTCCCTTTAATCCTCACGATATTCTTACTTATAGTGTTTGCTTTGATTCATCAAGTTAGGAATAATTCTTTTTGCTGGATAACACTAATGAGAGAGAAAAGATTGATTTCGCAAACGCAGCGCCGTTTTAGCGCTGGAATAAACTGCATATTTGGTATGACGGTTAAAAAAGTGAAGTTGAAGATGGCAGTGTGGAATTAGATGACGCTGACAGTTATATCATGCGACTTGACGCCGTTGGGACTTTCAAATAAGATAGAGGGCCCAAATATCGCCTACCACGGTTTCTTCTTGATTTGTAGTGGTATATGATGGCCACTACTGGAACTGCAAAGCCCCACCCCCTCCAGTAGTTGTTTGAGGAAGCCATTTGAATATGTGTTGTTTTTTCTTTTCTCTAGGAATTTTTGTTGATTTTTGTGTTAGGTGAATTATTAGTCATGTTTCATTACTGTTAGTATAACCAGTAAAGTTCAAGTCATAATGTTATATCGTTTGAGGCAGAAATAGTGACTATATTTGGAAACGTCTTGGTATAGTTTATTTTTTGGTTTGCGATCCTATTTCGAAGGGGGATGCCGCCATGTTTGAGGGTTAGGTTGTTCCCAATATCGCCCACTTTTTCAATCTCTCTTTCAAATCACTCCCCTTCTTTTCGTCCACTAGCCATTAGCCTAATGATAACCAGCCTTTATTTTCTCCTTTACCCCTTGATTAGTCTCTTTCTTTTTGAGCATCCCTCACGGTCATATCCCCCCCCCCGCCAAATCATCCCTACGCTCAAAAAAAGTCTTTATTAATAATGTTAAAGGCTTAGGTTGGCTTAAAAGTATCAAACAACTCGAATTAATTTAATAACATTTGTAGGATTTATTCTTGATTTTTGATTTTATTCTATTTTTTGTACGATAGTATTAAATAGTTGTAGTTCCACGTCTTAATAAATAAAAGCGGCATTCAAATAATTTCGTGTTCACTTGTGATGAAAGCTAAACGATTACTCATCATGATAATGAACTTTTTAAGTTGAAGACAGTTTCAACGCAATCCTTTGGCTTCTTTCATGCAGCTGAGTTTTATTAGATCAGGTTGAAATGAAGACTGATAAAATCTCATGCCTGGAGCTACGTCAAACTTACTGTGTTATTTGTCATTAAAATTCGCACAAGATGAGTATGTCCTTTCCAGAATTTCTGTGTTTATGAAAGATGCTAAATATTTTATTGGTTAAACGCTAGGTTCTTGGTATTCTTCTTTCGTTGCTACTCAATAGGCTTAACACTTGCATATCTTTAATTTTTCATACGATGTTGAGGGAAAGAAAATCTTAACTTTTCTTTTTCATCTTAATCCTGCAGTTTTTGCGTTTTCCACCATTACTAACATTATTTTAGAGTACCCATAACTGGTTTGCAGCGTACCCGTAGGTGTACGCAGTGGAGGCGAATCGGGGGGGGGGGGGCGGTCGTCCCCCTACTGTTTGCGCGAAAAATTAAATTTGTAATTCATTTCAGCCGCCTAAAACTACGAATTATATATAAAAAAAGGGTCTGGGAAAACCTAGGTAATTTTGTAACTAAATTTTTTTTTCTACCCCCTATACTCCCGGGTATTTTAGATGTCTATACATTTCCTCCTCCCCACTTTTTCCACCTTGTGGCCACCATCGGGGGTATGCGTAACACAGGCTGGAAAACTCTGTAGTAGACAATCAAAAGAGCCCTGCTAATATCTATTCATCGACGCAAAAGTCTTCGTAGGATATGAGTACGTTTAGAATTGTTCATCTTAAGAATGTTTCTGTAAATTAAATTGAAGAGAACCGCGGATGATGACTCCAGCAGAGACAAAACAAAACTACATCGAGGTTCAACCATTAATTATTATTAAAGTATATTGTAAATCAAGCAATTAAAATCTAACTGTGGTTATATGTTGTGATATATTTTAGTGAAGACTAGTTCTAGACAATATCTAATGTTGTAGATATAAGCAGAGATCTAGACAGGATTTTTATTATACTAGAATCAAAAAAGAAAAAAAAAGGAAGGAAGAGTTCTTGCTACACTAATACAAATTGTCTGCCATTTAAACACGTATTGAGTGTTTCCCTTTTTATTCTAAACGCGTCATTTATTTCATCCACTGCATTAGAAAATTAATGTTAGTCTATGAAAACGAAATGATAAGGAGTAAACTGAGCAAGCCAGCTGCGACTTCTTCCATGGACTAGAAGTAACAGAAGACGCTATGGTTCTTCAGAAGTGAGAAAGATCTGAACTGTTCGGGGAATAGATATCCCACCTTTTCCATACCGGTCAACTTGGGTCAGTTAAATACAATATAAGTTATTTATCACCATGTCTATTGCCCACAGGAGTCGGTGGTCAGACCACACATAACGATTTTGTCAACTTAACAAGGGGGTAAAACTAGGTGGGGTATATTGCGGGAGGGGAAGAGCAAAGTGAACACTATGACGCTCTCTTCGCGAATGTGTTCAACATAGATAACTGCTTAACTTGGAAGGCCTAGCCCACCTAGGGGTATTTCGGCACTCTTTTATCCTCATAGTGTGCACTTCATCACTTAATGAATCCGTTCAAAGGGAAAGAATGAACAGATTCATAATAGTGATGTTAAGATGACCAGTAGAAGCCAAAACCCGTCTTTTAATCTCTTGCTAAATGGAAGAAATTTTGTATTTTGAAATGTTGAACGAAAATAGAAATTAGGAGATACGGTATTTACAAGTAGTTTATTTTTATGAAATGACAGCCTTATATCGTATCTTTTATAAGTCTATCATATTATGTAAAATATTATTTAAAAAATTTATGAAACGTTATGTAACCAGTAAACATTATAAATAGTGTGTTTTCATGTAAGTTTAACAACTCTTTTTTTTCAGAGGGTGCATTTAATCACTTAATTCATAATAGTGAAGGTAAGATGCCCAGTAGAAGCTAAACCTGGCTTTTAATCTCTTGCTAAATGGGAAGAAATTGTGTATTTTGAAATGTTGAACGAAAATATAGATTAGGAGCTTCGGTATTTACAAGTAATTTATTTTTATGAAATTACAGCCTTATATCTATCGTATCTTGAAAACCAATTAATACTAAGAAGTAGCTTCGGAAAAATTGTTATACTAAAAGAAGACAATAACTTGTTTGTTTCTATAACCGTCGTGATTTAGTCCTGTGATAGGATTTAAATTTTTGTTGGTATCTTTTATAAGTCTATCATATTACCAATAAACATTATAAACAGTATATTTTTATGTAACTTTAACAAAATTATTCATTATTGGAAATAAAAGAGAATTTATTTTTTTAAAATTTATTCGATCTGAATACTTGGTTGTTTTAATCTTGTCATTATTTTGCTTGAAATATAAATGCGTTTTTATTTTTTTAAATGTTGTTTCCCAAAGAGGAAAAAACCGCCACAAAAAAATTCACTAGAGAAAAATGTCATAAAATCCAATTAAGAAAAAGAAAAATATTTTAATAAATATTTCTTCATGAATTCAATGAAGGCCAACTGATGCTCACTTCATAAACGTGAAATACGACGCGCCTATTTAATTTGGAAGCCCATTACGCATCTCGTATCTGCCACTTGTTGCTGGTATTATTGCATTTCAACATGGGGTGCAGTTAGGTATTATGTGGAGTGAGCGATGACGTTTAACCAGAGATAGTGACAACAAGTGAATTAACCCGATTAAATTCAATATTGTGTGCATAGAAATGTTATCGTTTGCTTATTAAATTCATAACTTCTGTATGTACAATTTTCAGTCGACTATGCACTGCTGGAATGCTAGTTTATTCTTGCATAGTAGCCTACGGTGTAGACAACTGCTGAAATCAGTTTATATCCCAAGTTTGCCTTAATTCTGTGTTGCAGCTAAAGTTTTAACATCTCTTTCTTTTATTTGAATCAATTTTCTTCTTTTACTTTCCTTTTCATATAATAAAAATTTTGAATCTCTTTATATAATTAAGTGTATTATAATTAAAAATTATTTCATATTATTGTTTATAGATTACAGTGCAACAATTCGGTTTCTGAATTAGATGCCTGAAAAATCAGTAAGAGCAACAGCATAACAAAATACTCTATTACAGTTTTGATATTACGGAAATTAAATATAAAAGTGTATCGGATAAATGTTCAAAAACAAGAAGTAATCATGCCATATTGTTCTTCCTTCAAATCATCTTAAAACCAAAATAAATGCAGAAAAGCTAGATTTTTATAGTAAAACTAGCTGTTACCCGCGACTTCGTGCGCGAAGATTTTGAATTGCTACTTTTTTTTAAATTTACGAATGTAAATGTTTCTTTATATATAGAAAGGGGAAATAAAAAGTTCTGACGATTGATAATACATAATTGGACGACTAATTTAATTCTCTGTTACTGTAAATTACATCATTGCACTCAAAGGTATCATCTGCTCTTTGGAATATATCATCCACCATGCTATATGTCATCTGCTTCTAATGTTTAAAAGAATACATAAAACAAAATATACCTTCCTATTCTAAAAACTCTGACAACCATATCATATACGTCAATGGACGATCCTGGTTTGTTTGTTTTGGATTCATAGACCGTTTTCCGGTAACCTTCCGATTTAAGCAATCGCCAAATCTATTTGACAACTGTATCAAGCGCCAAGCTCGAATTAGTTCTTTCTTTAGTAAACAAAACGTTGAATGCCGTGTTCTTTGGGTTTGTGTAATCCTTTCTATTTAAATCGGTTAGAAACAGCTCTTAAAGCATTAAAATTCGAAACGGAACTATTGTAATTAGCTAAATCGTTTGGTTACAAATTTAACCGCCAAAAAAATTTTGGATGTCGATGAAAAGAGCGATAAGGAATAATTTTGGCAACCTTTCCACTAAATTAGGCTCTTATTTTAAGTAAATATTGAACGATATTTTCATTTAGTTATACTTAACTTTAGTTTTTAAATTTTAATCTAAAAACTCTTGGAACTATATTATATCTACCATTAGATTTCTGTCCCGGCGTTTTTTTTCAGTTATTATTCCAGAGATTATTTCTTTTCCCAGCAAGATCACGTGATTCATGACTTTAAAAATAAGTTATTCCACATGCTTGCGCTTTTCTGAAGGATCACGTGACATTTCATTTTGTTTACGCATTCCTTAAGGATCACGTGGCAGTTGATTGAAAAATAAAGTAATAATCTTCATCGTAAATCGCTTATTAATTATTTAATTGTTATCTGTAACCAAAAATAATGAATTTAACATGATGTCACCTACCCAATGTCCGTTCCTGGGTTCCAAGCTACAACTCTGCCAATTTTCATCCAAATCGGTTTGGTAGTTTTGCCGTGAATGCGTAACAAACAGACAGACACACTTTCGCATTTATTATATTATATGGATATTTATAAAAATAAGCAAAATTTTCAGAAATAAAGGTGAATTAGTTCAAAGTCTAACCGTTGCCTAGCAACAGAGTAGCTATAAATCTTAGTTATTTCAAAATCGTCTGCACGCATTTTAAAATTTTGGACCTTTTAAAAATTAATAACAATCGAAGGGAAAATGTCAGAGAAATAAAATTGGTATCATTGAAAAGGTAAAAATTTGAACTTTAAGATGGTATAAACATATTTTTTGTCGGACAGTTTGCTCCGAAGTTACGGCGGAAAAACGGTTTCGGTTAATTTCTAATTAACTGCCTGTTTAATTAACTTTTGGACTTAGAAAAGTTCATAAGTGTCTTCCCCTTGTCTTAAATAATAAGTGTACAAAATTTGGTTGAAAACCGTCCATTGGTTTAGGAGGAGATGTGGAACATAGCCACATACATACCCACATACATATCCACATACCCACAATGACTTTTATTTATATTAAGATAATAAAAGCACTTTTTTTTTTAAAGACAGAACGTTAAAGATTTCCCTGGTTTAAGCATTATACCGGAAATCAGCAGTTAATCTCATCCATTTTGATCAGTTGTTAGCAAACAAAGCCAAAAATTCTTGTAAAAATAATTTGGGTCTACATTTTAACTGACTATGAATGGCACAAAACATTATCGTCTGCTTTAGAATAAATACATGCGCCACTCATTTGTGTATGAGAGACTGATGGAGAGTGGGGGAAATGGTTGGTAAGCTGTGAAATAAGTGGTATGAGTTTAGTAATGAAAAAAAAAATCTTATAAGTTAGATAATTATGAAAAAATTAATAAAAATTATTTGCATCGTGTTCGCCGACAGCACTATCCGAGACTATGAGAGTTTTGAATTTTGGTTGATGGTAAGAATTTGGAATGGAATTAAAGAAAATATCAATGAAAATAAATCAATGTGTAATCTTTTCCATAAAGGAAAGGTAAGTTGTCTGATTACGTTATTTCCATAGTAAATTATTTGCATGGAATATTTCTTTTTGCCGATTAATCTGAAAAAAATTATTTCTGAGACAGAATTTTTTTTTTTTTTAATGAGAAATAATTGCCTGAAATATAGTTCTTTTTCCGTCAAATTAGAATTCTAGAAAGCCTCGGCAGTACGAATAAATTGCATAGTTTATTAGTAGAATTTTATTTATTCGTAATTGTGTGCGAATAATGAACAATATATTTTTAAACAATTGGATGCTACGCTATTGGTTTAATGAAAAATAAATACTCGGCTGGAATTTACGATTAGAATTATTCTTTGGAATTATTATAGAATTCATTTGGATTTTCTCTGAATCTTAAAGTATTTTAGTTTTTTATTTATTTATTTATTTACATCAGAACTGTTCGTATATTTTCAATAACAGAAATTTAAGATCTATTCAATTGGGAAAAAATAATTCACATTTAAAGTATAACATCTGATATGAGGACATGTTATTTTCATTTAGGTAGGTATCATATATGTAAAATTATGATTTCTTTACAGATAATTGAGTATGTGTATGTGTGTGTTTGCATGTATATGTTATGGTCAATGTGATAAATCTGTTCAATTAAATAATACCCGGATCTTTAATCAGTTATTATCAATAATAATCGGATTTTTATGTAGTTATCATTAATAATGACCGGTTATTAATAATAATAACCGATTAATCACATTGACAGTAATATATACATACATATAATTTTATAATATAAATATATGTTTATATTGTAATTATGCTGTATAATTTGTTTAGCAACGATTTCAAGACAAGGCTTTTTACGGAAACGAAAAAGATTGGACTAGAGTTATTAACTGAAATAGACAGTCTTACTGGAGAAAATCCTTGAAAGTAGTCCTATGATAAATTTTTAAAGCCGTAATGGTGCTTATGTAAAGTTTTTATTTGTATATTTAAACAACAGAGAATTTTGATTGGGTAAAGTGTAACATGAGAACTTTTTTTGTGGATAAAATTTACATAAGTATATCATAGTGATAAATTTGTTTGATCTATTTTATAACGTAAAAATTAACTTGAATTGCGAGAAATTAAATTTAAAATGCACCTAAGGATGGAGTGATTTATATAGTCAAGCTTTTATTTCTGTTTTGTGTATTCGTTTGCAGCTAAATGTGTGCATCCATAAACATTTTTCAATTTATTTATTGAATTTCTCTATTTGTGTGACTGTAAAATAGGCGTCTGGATTAAGAAAATAAATTGTACGGAAGTGATATTTACTATTTGACGAGTAGAATTGATCAACTTCTGTCAAAATAGACAGTATACATCTAATTTTTTTCTCCTAGAAACTTCAAGATCGAACACATAAAAAGACAAACACACAAATTGAAGAACTTTCTAAGGGGCCGATAAATGGGAAATCCGGTTATTTAAATGATGTTGCTTCTGTGTCGTACGTTGAATAATTTAAGAGTTCACTTACCGAAGCATAAATAAAACTTATCGATAACTTTTTCAACAGCATCCAGCCGTTTCTGCCTAATTAAAAGTTGGAAAAACCATAATATTTCTATGCTAATAAGCTAACAAACCAGTCAGAATCTAGGAAATGAGGTGAAGATTGTCAGTAGTCTAACGAATGTATCCATTAATTGGTGAAACCTGTAGTAGCTATTTGAATAAAACATAATATTACGAAATTATGTTTTGACCGCAAATGAATACCTATGCACAATAATATCTCTATCAAAGTAGTACAAGCTTCTTAAAGTATGGGTGGACAGAAGAAAAAAGGGTGGGAATTTCTTAACTGGATTTGAGTAACAAGAACATTGTCACTGTTTAGTATTCTTAGCATTTGAAACCGCTACTTTCACAGTATGGGATTACTGTTAGCACAAATGAGAAAGAAATGTTTATTTTGAAATCCCATTCATGTTTCATCTGCATGAATTTTCCCAACTACCAAGAGAATTTAGAAGAATTGCCAAACGTCAACATACCTTTCTAAATCAAAGAAAAGCGTAGGTTAAGGTCAAGAGAAACTACTAGATTCAAGTTTCTCACAGTAATTTTTTTTTCTGATGGAAAAACTAAGCCCAAGGTCATGTTAGATTTTTTTCTGCTTTGTATCTTGAATAGAATATTTTCAGAAATCAAAGGGAACCTAAACCTAAAAATATATCAAGCCTCTGTCGAGTAAAAAACTGGAAAGTTTCTCGTACACTTAATTTGGATTTTTCGGAAAGTCCAAAACACTATTCCAAAGTCATACTAGCTACGTAACACAATAGCCAGTTAATATCATATTAATAACTTGTAAAAAATACCAATCATTCTACAAAAGTCAAGGATCTCGAAAAAACTGTATTTAATAAAAATCTTATAATAATTAGATTTCTTTTAAAATTCTTGTCTTTTAACCTTTACATGTTATCACAATCTGGCAGTTAAATATTTGAATACCGATATGTTATTCAAATATCAGTGCTTGACAGAAAATAAATTAAATTATTTACTTTGTAAAATAGGCAGCATTATGTAGTAATAATTGCATAAGGTTATGCATTTTCTTTCTGTAAGAGAATCCAATCCTAAGGAACGAAAACGTAACTGCAAAACTTTTAAAGTTATTTTCTTATTTTAATCGATGAACAAGATATGGGAGAAAACCCAAACTTATTTATTATTCGGAATTTTAATAGCTGAATACAAAAGAAGTGGATGAGATTCGGATAGTTTAAATTGAGAATAAGTGCTTAATGTATTCATTATTTTCAAAAGGAAATATAGATATTTTAGTTCTGTTTTGAACAGATATTTTAAGATTAAGAATATTTCTACATTCAATTATTTTGGGAACTCTTATATTAATTAGTCTCCACTTTTATTATGAGGGCGCTACAAGCTCGTGGCAGATTCAACCTTCATGTCAGAAGATCCTTTATCCAAGTTCAATTTCATGGAACTCGGATAAATATGAGACTCGATATGCATACCAAACATTTAAAAAAAAATAAAAACATCAAATGTCCTCACATTTGCATGGCGTGGTAGCTTCAAAAGTGGAGTGCGGTCCTCATTATCTGACCACAATTCAAAATTATAAAGTCTGTTTACAACAGCACCTGTGTGACTTTGAAACGAGCACCTAAATAACAGAACATAATTTTTTAAACTGTTGGTCTCGGCATTTAGTAAAGCGACAGCAAGATGCTGTTTTTTGTTTCCGATTCCTCTTCGCAAACAAATAAAGAAAAGAGAACAATCTACCTAAAACATTTCAATTTGTTCAAAAAAATTTTTTGTTTAAGTATAATTTATTTTTACTTATTCTTAAACATTATCCCACCGGGGGAAGCTGCGAGTTCACGGATGAGAAGCTGCCGTATAAGTAAGCAGGTTCTCGCTTCCCTGGTGTGTATAATAATGGTGGTGTGGCTCTCAGGGCCCATCTCCGGAGACAGGTCGTACCCCAGTAAAACGGGGGGTAGTAGCACGAGCCGCTCGTAATGGGCCTATTATGCGGGATTCACAATGCCTGACTAGAGTGGCGGCCGGTCTTTCATGTAAACCCGGATGCCAAGGTAGGGCGGGGTGATTCTTGTGATTATTCTTAAATATTGGATCACTTTTTTTTTTATTTTCCACTTTCGGGAGTAAGAGGTCACGAAACTCTTTTCCAGCTGGAAAATGGGATGAAATTAGAGACATGCTGTAATACATCATTCTTTTGCGGATAAATCCAAATATAAATATTTTTGATTAGATTTCGAGGAAATTTCTAATTACTTATTTTCTATATATTATGAATTTCTACAGGTATTCTGGGATATATAATCAAAAGTTTCGAATTCAAATGCTGACTTCTCTCTCTGAGAAACATGGGAATCTGGTATAAATTAAATCTAGCAGTAATTCAAAGATGATTATTTTCACTGATCTGAAATTTTTTTAATTAACTGATAGTAAATGATGTTTTTACTGTGCATCTACTTAAACCTGGCTACAAGTACCTGCTTAAATTTAGTAACAACTGATATCCCCAGTGCGACTTATTACGCCCAAAAATAATCAGTAAAATGTTCCGGGAACTAAACGTAAGTTTCTTAAGAAAACAGTTTAATCTACTAGCATAAATAAAAATAAATATATAACTTGACAAATCCAGCTAATTTTTAAAGAAGGCTTATTTATCAAATCATTAAGTCCTGCCGTCACTGCACCATAGCTGTCCAAAGAAAGCTTTTCTTTGATAAATGCGTAATATTCTAGCGAATTATTAAAGGAAAAGATAAGTAAATGGTTTTTAATTGTCTTTTCTTTCTTAGTTTTTTCAAGTTTCTATTGTCTAAATATGAAATACTGGTATTATTGCTCATATACACAAATAAAACTATTTCATTATTTTTATATTATGGACACAGCATGCTGCGATGGTTTGGTCTTGATCACCTTAATAATAATCTACTTTAGTTTCTTATCAATATTCAAACTTAGAATGAGTATATTTGCAAGGTCTTGTTAAGGAGGAGCAATAAAACACGGGCTTAACAATACTTCAACAGAAAGAATCCTTAAAAAAAACAAATAAATATGATTATCCCAACCGTACGCTTTCTCAAACCACTGTTTCCGGCCTCTTCAAGACGGCGTTTCTTTGTCGGTACCGCTCTTCTTTGAACGAAGTTGTCATGCCCTTATTACACTCTATGATCAGTCTATCATTAACAAGAGGCGAATTCGCGAACAGTTTCGCGTGTGGCGTTAAACCAAACGCGGCTAATGCCGCCGCCAGATGCACGTGCTGATTCAGTTCCATGATACCAGGTAATCGGACCACCATGTAATGCGTATCATGCCACTATAAACGAGTAATATGCTTTATTACGGGTGGTCTCCACAAATGTTGTGATATACACAGCCCACACCCGAGTTAGTCATAAAGTGAGCAATTAGCATACGACCGTGAGAGTAATTTAAATAGTGGAATAACTCTTCCTGTCCTTTGCCACAAACTTTGGTTTTACCAGGGGGTGGGTAAATTTTACTTAGAAATTGTGAAGGTCGTTATGCGATATTAAGTGGTTGGCTTTTCATTCATTTTTGATGTAATATGTCTTTTGGAGAAAATTTTCATCATAGTTGAATCTAATCTATATAAATAAAACTGAAACACCAATTTTTTATACGGTATGGAAATCAAACTACAGAATATATTTTCTTCAAATTTTGTTCGCGAATACTATGAAGCATAAGGAAAGCTTAGTGAAGGTTTCGTGCCAATTAATTAAATGGTAAATTTTTTATTAATTAAAAACTATGTTAATGCATGTGCAGTTCAAGCTCTTCTGTTGACGCACGTCACTAAACAATCTTTATATAAATAAAATCCGTTGTGGGTTTTATATATATGTATGTGGGTATGTTACACACATACGCATCTCCTCCTAAACCACTGCACCGATTTCAGCCAAACTTTGCACACTTATTATTTTAGACAAGTCGAAGATACCTGTGAACTTTTCAAAGTGCAAAAATTAATTAAGCACTAAGTTAATTAGAAATTAATCAAAATCTTTTTCCTGCTGTAACTTCAGAGCAAATTGTCCCACAAAAATATTTTATACCATCTTACAGTTAAAAATTCTACCTTTCCAATGAGACCAATTTTATATCTGTGAAAATTTTCCTTCAATTTTTATTATTTTTTCAAAATTTAATAAATGATTGATTGCATGCACATGATTTTGAAATAAAGCAAATTTGTAGCTATTCAGTTGATAGGCAACGGTGAGACTTTCAACTAATCTACCTTTATTTTCTGATATTTTTGTTTATTTTTATGAATATTTCATATAATAAGAGAAAAATCACTATTAATTTTTAAAAGCCCAAAAGTTAATTAAAATTTTAATTAATTAAAAATTAAGCAAGATTTTGTCGTTTTCCGCGATATTTTTCGAAAATATTATCTTTCAAAAACTATTTTTACACCATATTAAAGATAAAATAATTAGCTTTTCAGTGACACAAGTTTCATTTCCGTTCAATTCGTTGCACTCATTTTAATAATTTTTCAAAAATTAATTTATGTATAAAATTCACTATTTGTTACAGTACTTTTTTTTTATTGGTGAAGAACAAGAATACATACGTAGAACTGTTCCTAGAACACATTAACAGAATTCTGGAAGAACTATTGGCATGATTTATATAACGTTTTTATTAATTAAAAATTTACTATGTAATTAATTCACCCTATAAATGTGTATATTAGTCTTTTTCAGCAAGGACCACTGGTACACAACTGTCAGTCCCGGAGATTATGGACCCTGAGTCCACGCGCTCCAATGAATCCCAATCATCCCTGGTGTGTATGTAATTAATTGTCCCAAAACATTTGTTAAAACCTTTCTTATACTGCAAGATTTATGAACAAAATTTGAAGTACTTATATAACAAATATTAATAACTTAAACTAGTTATCCGTGGTTTTTATAGATAAAATATCTACCTAAACAGTTTTTTGGGGGTCAGTACAAATTGCTGCTTTAAATTTTCGTTGTTTTTACCCTTCAGTTGGTGCAAATCTTGATGTAATTACTTTAATATTATCTCTCTTGAGCTAATTTGAAATAATAAGTAAATTTTATGTTTATGCAAAAAATCTACGGGCCTCGTTTTTAATTATTTCATTTGATAGTGTAACAAATAAACTTTTTTTTTTTGCAAATGAAAGCATAAACTTATTTCAATTAGTTTTGTTGAAATAAAAGTATTGTGATTTTTAAAATCTTAACAAAAAACACTATATACACCTAAATGCTAAATATAATCTTAATTTTTTTAAAGTATATAAATATGGTGTATTATTTCTGAATCGTTTACAGACTAAAATACCATCTAGAATTTTACTAAAACCTACGAAGATTGAAATATGTATACCCCTGGCTTAGACCATAATTTCTGTAATTTCATAAATAAATGGTCTCTATTATAATGCCTTATAAAAATTCATGAAATAAGGAAAAGCATTTCCTTATTTAAATATGAAAATTTTTATTAAAAATACTTAAGATATTTAAGATTAAAACACTTAAAGTTCAAACTAAATATGAAAACTAAGTAAAATAAACCAAATTAAAAAATGCAGTTTATTCTTTTATTAATTATTGTAATTTGGATTTACCAAGTATAAATAAAAATGGTATCTTCTTGCATTCTGAAGTCTTATTTTTTTTTTTTCACTTCCTCAAACTCTGTGTTAGTATTCTGAAAAAGGGTCTTTGGTAGACAGTTAACATAATTTAAGCTGAATTTTGACCCCTAATTAATTACATATTAATAACTTATAATTAATTATATATTTAATTAATAACTAATTATTAGTTATTAATATATAATGAATATCATATTATTTATTGTATATTAATAAATATATAATTTAATAATATGTCAATACTACTTCCCCAAATCGGTACTTGGATTTCAATGAAAAATATTATGGTAACCCTAAGTATACGGCATAGAAATTTCGAGATTAGAAGACACAAGCGATAATGAATTATAAAAAAAATATTTGTTTCATAAAATGGATAAAAGGCAGCACAAGTAGTAAAATCAAAATTTAAACGGTATCTATTATTCTTTGAAATATTTACATTTTGCCTTGTTGAAAGTAATTAACTAAAATTTTTTCCGTCCGAAAATGCATGAAAATTTCTATCCAAGTTCTGAAAAAGCTGAAAAGTAATAATTATGATTATATAATTTTTAAATTGAATAAAGATAAAGAATGCTATCTAAATTTACTGTTTTCGGAAGCCTGCTGTGTCCGCGTGGCCTAATGGATAAGGCGTCTGACTTCGAATCAGAAGATTGCAGGTTCGAGTCCTGTCGCGGACGGTAGAGATTAGGACTTTTTTTTATTGTTATTATTCCTTCTTGTGTTTGACGAGGTTTATTTATTAAAAGGTATATGGATTTCTTTGCTATAGTTTTATAAGAAAATTTAAGAGTAATAAATTTTTACTAATGAATTATTGCAGACAATTTAAAAATTTAAACAAAAGTAATAATCACGTAAATGAAAAGTTTTCTACAAAACTGGTATTGATCAAAAGTCTGGACAAAAAATAAAAACTGTATTCAACAAATATTGTTGGAAGAAATGTTGGGAACATAATTCAATAAAACACGGCTTATTCACACTTCCATTTCTTCTCCTTAACTTCTCCTTCTGTACATATGTATTTTTTTATCACTCTCTTTCTTTACCTTTATTGTAAGTGGCGGTACAGTTAATATTGTGAACTGCTTTATTCAATCGTAAAGTAAATATTTTAATATAAATACAGTTAACTATTTACTAACTACTATTGATGTGACGAAGTTTCATTTTACCAAATATATCTGGCAGCTCCCATGTGGTCTAGTGGTTAGGATTCCTGGCTTTCACCCAGGCGGCCCGGGTTCGATTCCCGGCATGGGAAGTGGGGTTCCATGGTGTAATGGTTAGCACTCTGGACTCTGAATCCAGCGATCCGAGTTCAAATCTCGGTGGAACCTTATTTTTTTAGAACTTCCTTGCGCTCTCTGTTATGCCATTTTTTATGCTATTGCTTTTAGGAATTTTAAAAACTGAATCATCGAAAGCATAGTTGCCAATTTTTTTCAAAACTATTCTGTTGTTTCCACTAACAACGTGACGTAGGAAATGAGGTTCCATGGTGTAATGGTTAGCGCTCTGAATCCAGCGATTCTAGTTCAAATCTCGGTGGAACCTTGTTTTTTAAAACTTTCTTGCGCTCTCTGCTATGCCATTTTTTATGCTATTGCTTTTAGGAATTTTTAAAACTGAATCATTGAAAGCATAGTTGCCGATTTTTTTCAAAACTATTCTCTCGTTTCCACTAATAACTTGACGTAGGAGCAGGGACATGACACGCATCTCTTTTTTTTTTTTTGCGGGGGAGGGCGGTGAAACAATAAAAAGGTTTATTCTAGTGTTAAATGCAGCGCTTGGCCGCTAATTAAAGGCGCTGCTGTCGATGCTATTGAAAACATGTAACATAGTATGTATGAGAGTGTAACTTTTGTTTCTAATCCCCCTCTAATAGAAAAGGCGTATCTCTCATGGTGAGAGCATTCTGTATGTGAACCTGCCATGAAAGGTTTAATTGATATATTCCTGTAAAGGAGTGTATTCAGTAAGCTGCATGCTAACCTGTCAGCACACACGCTCCTTTCTGCTACATCAGGGGTTCCCAAACTTTATTCCCTCGCGTACCTCTTGGTTATTCTTTTTGTTTTCGCGTACCCCCTACTTTCCTATACAACTCCCTCCCCCCCAAAAAAAAACATCTGTCTGTACAAAGAAGTTTTTATCATTAATGTTAAGGTTAGCTTAAAAGTGAAATGACTCGAATTGATAACATTTGCAGAACTTATTTTTGAATTGGCATTTTTTTTTTTTGCATTTTTTTCAATAGTATTAGTTCATCTCCAAAGCAAATGAAACCAGTGTTGTAATTATTTCGTTTTAACTTATAAGGATAGCTAAAAATTACATTTCTTAATAATCAACAAGTGGTATAATTATTAAATAGTAAATATTCACTTGGAGGAACAAAATTCTGTAACTTTTTTTATTCCCTTTTGTTTTCTTGTTGTTTCTGCCATTAATAACTTTGATTTCGAGTACCCCCAAATGGTCCTTCGCGTACCACCAGAGGTACGCGTACCATAGGTTGGGAACCTCTGTACTACATTAATACACTCGTGGACAAATTTTACCCCATTTTTGTTTGGTGCAAAATAAGCTCGCGTTATATGATTCATGTTAAATAATGCTTTAAATTAAATTATGAATCAATCTGAAGAGTTAAAAACATTTTAAGGCAGAACTTTTTTATATTTACTGCCGAAAATCGACTTTCCATTGAACATGTCTTTTTACAGAAAAATGTACTCATAAAAGTTTCGTCTGGCGAATTTTACCGTAAAATATATAAAATTTCTATATCTAACTTTTTCAAAATACACATAATAGGTATGTCAAAATTTTGAAACGCAATTTTGATATTATTTGTATTGAATCCCTCTATTATATTATTTTATTGAATTTATTTTTTTATTTTTCTATTTGTATTGAATTAGTGTAATGAAAGAGCATCATTGGTAGGCAGCTGCTAGAACTAAACTGTGACCCCCCAAGACACCTGTACCCCCTTCCAGCGGATTTCAACTAAACTTTATTCGGATTTTAACTTTAAAAATTAGGTAACTTTATTTATAACCCAAGTTTATAAATCCGACATTCGACCCTCTAATGGATGCTTCTCTTTAAGAAACAGAAAGCTTTAGCGTTCTGTATATCTAGGGTTACTATAATTTTTTTAGTTGGAATACGGACACGCGGGGAGGGAGGGTTGAAAATCTTGGAGGGGGCGTTAAAGTATAGTTTAAAATTCTAAAAGCTGCCTACGAACGACCTTCTTTCATAACACTAGCAGATTTTGAAGAAGTGAAAAAGAAGACATAATTTTTATTACTAGGGGTTACACCCCCTACTCGCTCCGCTCGTCAACCCCCAAGAATCACGTTGTGATTCTTTTGGGATCACTACGTGATCCCAGCTCGCTGTACAGTTATGAGTGTCTGCTAGTAATAGGAAATTATAAATACATTAATTATTAAAAGTAAATTTAAATTATTTGAAATAGCATGAAATTTTAACATTAATTTTTCATCAATTACTAGAAACTAAATAATCAATTTCTAAAATTAAAATTTTACCTTTATGTCATATATATGTAAATGTTAGAAAGAAATTTGAATGCTAAAATGTATGATAAGATGTTTACGAATAAAAATTATTTTCATTAATCAGAAATCAGGCACTTAAAACTTCTTTGGTGCACACAATTGAATGTATTTTCAACAGTTTCATTAGCCCTAACTTCATTCGAATAAACTTCCAAATATCTACACTTCTCAATGAATTGTTGCTCGAAAAAGCTTCGCCACATGTATACACACTCTCTGCAATAATTATTTAGCCAAGAAAGATATAACTCTTCTCTCTGGGTAGTTAGTTATGTGTTAAAACCTCAGAAAATTTGAGTTTTCGAAAAATGATTTAACCCATTTCACAAACTTTTAGTTTAAAAAGGATCGTTTAAGGTGGCAAATGGCTTTAAACATGTTCATATTCACTATTCAAAATTATAACCCATAATAATTATTTAATTTTACCTTTATAAAATTAACAAAATGGCCTTTTTCAAAATTTTTAAAAATTTCTAAAATTCTTGCTTTTGACACCAAAATTTTAAGCATGCTTTTTTTTTTTACAGAAATAATGATCAAAGAAGCTTCTCTACATGTATACACACTCTCTGCAATAATTATTTAGCCAAGAAAGATATAACTTTTCTCACTGGGTATATATTTATGTGTTAAAACCTCACCAAATTTACGTTTTCGAAAGATGATTTAACCCATTACACAAAATTTTAGCTTAAAAAGGACACTTTAAAGTGACAAATGGCTTTCAATATGTTCAGATTCACTATTCAAAATTATAACCCATAAAAATCATTTACTTTTACCTTTATAAAATTAACAAAGAAGCCTTTTTTCAAAATTTTAAAAATTCTTCCTTTTCACACTAAAATTTTAAACGTGCTTTTTTTTTCAATGAAATAATGATCAGAAAATCTTCACTACATGAATAAAAGAACAGAGTCCTTTCATAGTCAACTATGTTCCTGTAGCTCGGAAACTTCGTTCCGTACACAAAAATGCTCGACTCTATTTTGTTCATTCCGATTGGATCGTCTTAGGAAAGATTCCTCAACAGTTTCAGTTGTTCAACAGTTCTCTTTTTCGACGATTTCGATTTATAATTGAAACTGCCCGACTTAAACTCATTTTGAAAAATTTCGTTGTCTCTGATCAAATCAAACTAAACTACTCTAACAAAACAAACTTGCGAGCTGTTGCCAAACGGTGATTAAGAAATTCGACCCTTTTTTCTCGCCACGTAAGAGAATTACATATATAGATTGTCTGGTAATTCAAAATTATAATAATGAAAAACAGAATTAAAATAAAACTTCCAAAATTTTTAACCTGCAGTTTGAACTGGGGTCTGGATAAGAAGGCTCATCACATTTCTTATCGACAATGGATGTAAACGGGGAGAACAATGAATTTTCTTTCATTAACGGAATGATGTCTGCTTTTCGAATGCGTCAGATTTTCTCAATTGCAACTAAATTTCTCTCCGCCGCATTCACTGGGATAAACCCGGACGTTTTAATGATCTGGACATTAGTCCGGACGTGAGCGTGAAATCCGAACGTATGTATATCTCATGCATTTTACTTCAAAGGTTTTTTTTAAAGTATAAAGCGTTTTACTCATTGATGTTATTTTAGGATAATTTTTCATTATAAATATTATTTGGAGTTTTCTAGCAATACTTTTTAAATTTTTACGTTTCTTATAGTTCGTTATTCTGAGAGAGAAAGAAGTGCTCTTTACTGATTTTTAAATAATGTTGCAGACGATGAGAAAATTTTGTGCACTATAATATTTTATATAAAAAATAAAATTTTACATTAAAGATTTTAGACATGAAAGTATTTTCATCCCGAGAAAACGCCGGGCATATCAGCTCTTTATTACAGTTGAGTTCATAAGCTGAATTGAGCTTTTTTCGGAGTGATTTAAAATTACTTTTTTGCAACATGAATTGCGTGTACTTTCCTTTCGTTTAAAGTTAGGCGAATATAAATTTTGCCTAAATTATACAGGTCTGCGATGAAAAAATTGTTGATAAAGCAAGTGGTGTTTTTGATAGTTTTTTGGATGCTGATTACTGGAAAAATAATGAAAAAATTCTATCACGTACAGTTTCATCACAAAACGCAATCTATTTTTTACGAATTTAGTATATTTCGGACCAAAAAAAAGTATTATTTATATGAGTTTGATAAGCATATTAATGAACTTAAAATAGTAAATTGATGGTTTAAACTAACAAACAAGAAAGAAGAAACTATTTCAATAAAGAATATTCCTCTTAATCGGTAAATTGCCTATTAAACACAATATTAAAGACTGAGGAAACCAGTTGAAACCGGATATCTTCCTGCTTGCCAAAAAAAGTGTTACTTCCACCGCTTCACATAAAATTAGGTCTTATGAAACAATTTGTCAAGGCTTTACCAAAAGAAGGTGAATACTTCAAATACCTTTGTGAACAGTTCCTGGGTTTATGCGAAGCAAAACTGAAGTAAGGTGTGTTTGTAGGACCAGACATCAGGAAAATGGTGAAAGATGAAAATTTTGAGACTAAAGTGGAAACAAACGAAAGAAAAGCCTGGCAATCTTTCAACCTAGTTATTACTAGCTTTCTTGCGAACAAAAGGACCCAAACTACAAATCTATTGTAGAAGATATGGTAAAAAATTTCAAAATTTTTACCTGTGGTATGAGCTTAAAAGTTCATTTTCTCGATTCGCACCTGGACTATTTTCCTGAAAATTTAGGTGAAGTTAGTGAGGAAGAAGGTGAAAGATTTCACCAAGATATAAAGGAAATGAAAAGGCGATATCAAAGAAAATGGAATCTCAGCATGATAGCCGAATACTGCTGGATGCTACAAAGAGACAATCCTTGCAAAGATCACAAGAGGAAAAGTGACAAAAGCACTTTTGAGGTAAAGAAAAAACGTTACTATAAGGACTTGTAACTTTCTACCTATACTTAACAATTACTTGAACTAGAATATGAATGTAATTTATATGGACTTATGAATTAATGAAATTTAAATGAAATGTCAAAATTTCGCGATTTTAACTGTTTCCTTCAAAATAAGCAATCACTTCGTAAAAAATCCTTACGCGTGATAAAAATAAATGGATTTCATTTTTAGAATCAGCACTAAAAATAACATAAGAATCAGTCATCAAAATTAAAACAATTTTCAAAAAGTATTTTTTTGCAGGCCTCTGTTATTATACAATTAAATCTAAGTTTCTTATGAAAAAAGTAATTCAAGGTTAATAACTTAGGAAATGAATTTTGATTGGCATTTGTAGAAATACAACATATTGTTATTTATGTCATACCTTAACACTTGGGTATTAAAGGTACTTAAGAGCTTGAAGAGAAAATCTACCGTTTACAAATCTGAAAGTTTGCCATGTTCATTAACAATTCAGTTCTTCAAAACATAATTATTTTCCTTACATCACATTTATACACTTTTTACACTACGCATTCACAGATAAAAAGGATTTAAATCCCAAAAAGTGATTTATTTCGAAAATATATATATAACATCAGAATTATTTGATTTTATTAAAAAAAAAATAGAATTTGATATTTTCAATTATTTAATTTTGCGGGTTTTTTTTTTTATGAAGTTTCTGATTCTTTACCATTTTGTCAAAAAACTGCTCAATTTAATTCGAATTTCGAGAAAATATTTTAATTTACATTATTTAGCTAAAAAAAAGTATAATTGTTTTAATTAAATGTAATGCATATAATTATCTCATGTTTATAATAATTATATGTATAGTTAATGCATATATAATTCAGTATATCTATATATAATGCACATAATAATGTATACATTTCGAGATACTTTCATGTTATATTTTTGACATATCATCCAAGAAAATATTAATAAAATTTCGAAAATTTCTTTTCAAATTAAAGTGAATCTGAAGAAGAACAAACTAAATATTCTGCTTAAAAAATCGTGTTGAAATATCTGATCTGGGTGTAAACATCGCTTGTGCGTTTAAATGTTTTCAAATTGTTGAGAGAAAAAAGAATAGTTAAAATGCTCTTAGTCCCACACTAAATTAGAAGTAACACTTGACTAAGCGTGGGGTCTCTATCCCTGGGGGTGTAGGCTTCAGAGGGGCAAAAGCTCCCCTTTTCTTGATCCCACCTTCCCACTTTAAATGCTAATTCAAAGAGCATGTCATGCTAAGGATTTGACTTTTTCACAGCTGCTTAATCTGGCAAATGTGACCAGTTGAGTCAATAGAAAATCTTTTCGAACCCGATTTTATTTCAATTCGCTTGAACACTTTTTACAGGCGTCAGTTCTTAAGCAGATAATGCTGTGCCCACAGCAATTGAAAGATCCGAGTGGGAGGTCTATCTCTAAATGAGGAGGCTGGCAATTCCTGTGAATTGCTTAAAATACCCCATCTGTACGCATTGTAAAGAACAGGGAGGTGCATCTTCTACTTCCCGTCCTTTATCCCTTTATCCCCGGTCCTGGTCATCTGTTCGGGGGGGGGGGGGGGGGATAACAAGGCTGTGGTGGGCAATAAATATATCACTGTAGAATGGTCGGGAGATAGTGATCTCAAGCAATACTTGCGAAAACGACAAAACCCATGGAGCTTCACAGCAGGATAGCACTTTTCCTGCTGTGCCCTGCTGTGCTTTCAATGTCCAGCGGTCACTTCTTTGAAGGCAGTAATCATGCGATCGTTTTGTATAGTTCCTAAGTTTCTATCGCTTTCTATTTCAACCTAGTTGAAATCTGAGTCTTTTAAAATGTTTTCTTTAAGATAATTATTTCTTTCTTTTATGAGATTTTTGCTGATGTTAGACGAGAATATTCGGTCACGTAACATTAATACACAAACATTTTTGGCCATCCGTTGTAGATGATATTTTTATGTGGGAATAAACGAGAAACTCAAAACAACATTCTTGACTTTGTTTTCATTTGGGATTTCAATGTGGTCTTTGTTTTTATTAGTATTCGTATAAACTTCCCTCAAAAGAATTTAAAAAAAAGTTTTTAACGTCAGTTGATGGACTTTTAAGCTTATTATACAATACATTACACAATTTTTATTAATATTTGGGCAATTCAAATAATAGTACCGAAATACAGAATTAAAAAAAAAAAACTCTTTGCCAAAGCTTTTAATTTTCAGTCTGACTGGGCCCTGGATGAAGAAACGACGCTCTTCCACTTTCTCATCAACAATGGATGTAAACAATGGATTTACTTTCATTGGTAGAGCGACGTCAGCTTTTTCAAATACTTCCGATTTTCTCAATTACAACGAAATTTCTCTTTCGCCGCATTCACTGGCTTTAAACCGGACATTTTGAAGATCAGGACACAAATCCGGACGTGAGCTTGAAATTCGCACATCTTGACGATCAGGATACTAGTCTGGACGTGAGCTCGAAATCCAGACATATGGTAACTCTAATTATAACATAACGTAAGAAATTAGATAATGAGAGAAAGCGCAATGTCCTATGCAGTTCAACATGCAGTTGTGTGTTGTTTCGATTGTCATGCGAATGTGACTACGCATGAATTGATCCCTCCTTTACTGAAAGAAATCATCATCATTATTTTTATTTTCAACTTCAAACATATAGCGTACATCCATGACGCTGGATGCAACAATTAGAAAAGAAGTACGGTGTTTATTATTATTATTCTAGCACACAATGAGTCTGTTTTTTTTAAATAAGCTTTATGTGCAAAATGTATTGAAGCATCTATGCTGTTATACAGCTGAAATATAGAAAATTCTTGAAGACTGGTGTCAATCTATAGTAGCCCCCTCAACTTTAATTTTATTCGAATATAGTTTAATATCAGCAAGCATGATATGCTAGAAATGTGCATTCTTGGAAGCGGAGTACGCTCACCAAGGCGTGAGTTGTTGCAATACCGTCTTATTCAATGGGCAAATTGGGCTTTATCTCAGGGGCGGCATTGATCCAAGGGTGCCTTAAAATTTGCTATACTGATTTTATTTTAATTTTTGAGCCAAAAATTTTTAATTGTAATTTCAGATATGTTAAAAGTAAAAATTTGATTTGAGCTTGAAACTAACAGCTATCGATTTTGCAATATTACATAAACAGTATATCAGTTTTAAAAAATATTCATACAGAGACCATCGGAAAAAAATCCTAAATTATGCACGTGGAAGAAGAGTATTAGCGTGTGCTATTACATTAGATTAAGTTCTTTAATCACACTATAGAGCCTTGTATTAAAGAATAGTATTATGATGTTGTATTAAAATTTGCAAAATATAGTGTAATTGATTTAAATACAAAATTACTCCTGATATTGTGAGGGTTGTGAGTGCATGCAACTCAAATTTCTAGTTACGGTGCTGATGGGCATCAAATCACTCGAACCAAGGCCGCGGTGGCCTAGTGGTAAGGTCTCGAGTTCGCTGCCGCAGGGCTCCAGGCTCGAAACCCGATTCCACTGAAGATCCGTCGCTTATTGGGGCTGCTTCACATTAAATCATACGTAGGGGGCCAAACGTCCTCTCGTTGGTGCGGTGCGGAAGTTTGGAGAGTGAGATGCCATCTCAGGTGTCGTTCTCGTCGTCTGACAGAGGTTCAAAATTACGAGGCCCGTCCTAAAATAGTTCTCGTGTTATTTTAAAACGGGACGTTAATACAGTGAAACCTCTCTGAGCGGCCACCCCTCCGTTCCGAGAAAAATTGGCCGCTCTGAAGGGTTTTCGTTACAATTACAAGATAATTGCTATAATACCCAATATAAATAAGTCTGACACATATTTCTTATTTAAAATGGAGTTTGAGACTTATCTAAAGAGAAAATAATATACTTTATTTAATAATTTTTTACATTTTTTGAAAAATGGATACAATTTGTGACTGTTTTAAGTTTTTACCCTTCTCGGAAAAAAACCATTTTTTCAAGTTCGTTTTTCAGTTTAAAAAGTAAATCTCTAACCGATGCGTTTGTTAAATGGAGTGAG
Source organism: Araneus ventricosus (assembly GCA_013235015.1). Taxonomy (NCBI): domain Eukaryota; kingdom Metazoa; phylum Arthropoda; class Arachnida; order Araneae; family Araneidae; genus Araneus; species Araneus ventricosus. The sequence goes on from BGPR01001569.1 coordinate 120,360, forward strand.
CGAACCCATCCGGCTGCCGTTCAGAGGGGTTGGGTGGCCGTTTCTAGGGGTTATTTTAACATTAGGTCTATGGGCCGAAAAATCCGTGCCACGAAAAATTGGCCGTTAAGAGGGGTGGCCGCTGTGCAGGGGTGGCCGCTGTGCAGGGGTGGCCGTTCGAAGAGGTTTCACTGTATAACTAAACTAAACAAAACTTGGATACATATCTGTTCGGCTTCTGAACTCATATCGCATAGATAACAGTAACTATCAATTATCTGTAATCTCAATTCTAACAATTCCAAAAATGTTATGATTAGTTTTAGGCTTTTGGTATTACTTCGAAGATCAGACTTGAGAGACAGATATTTGTTGAATTAACATGAAGACTTGGTATTAACCACACTTCTTACGAATTCTTTTCCCTAAAAGAATGAAATTTAAGTTTTTGCATCAAAATCGTTATATCTTTGAGAATTAAAGCATTAACTCTTTTTGTATTAGATTTCTTATGTACCCTGATGTAGATAAGACTATTACTCATTGCAACTATTCTGTTTTACCAAAGTTCATGACAAATGAAGATAAAAAATAAAAAAACGCCTTTTTTTCATGGCATATTGACCTGTTATTCTAATGAGAAAGGGATGGTGCTACACTGCTTTAACTCCCACTTTTTCCTCTCAGAAACATCATTTTTTTTAAGAAGACGCCTATGTTTTAAATATGTAATACAGTTTTTCCCCTATTTCATACTTTTATGCAATATTCTACACCTTGACTGAACTGTACATGTTGTTTTATATGTCATCGGCTTCAAAGGCATTAAATCTGGTGGGATATTCTCTACTAATTTTTTTATATATTTATGAGTCATTTGTGTTTCAAATTTGTATATAATTTTCTTTGCATTTGATACTTTTTATCTTTCCCATTGAGTATTATCATACTGTTCTTCGTTAAACCTTTATAAGGCGGTGGGAAGTATACTTTCCACCAAATTCATCCATTTTTAAATCCATTTTTTAAGGCTGGTGTAAGTTCTCGCCAAATTTTTCAATGAAACAAAAACCCTGGATGTACCAGTTTCTTATATCAAACCATATCAGTCTTGACTTGGTAATTAGTTATTAATTAATAAAATTAATTAACAAAAATGTCATCTAATAAGCTAAATTAATTTCTTTTCTTAAATTAATCTCAATACCAAAGTTATTTTATTATACCAATACTAGAAGAAAAATGGCCTTATAAATGGTTAATTCACTTTTCTTTTAGTTCTTTTTATGAAAGCATTCGCAGTCATTAGCTGAAGAGTTTTCTAAACGTTTGTTGATTTCAGTGAGGTCTGTGTCTTAGTGTGACCAGATTCGGATTATGACCACACTTTTCGTGATAAGAATCATTAAGAATAACCTTCATACAGCGAAATTGGAATCATACGCATTTTTAAAACTTGAAAACTAAAGGAAATTGTGAATGAATTCCAAGATAATATTGCAAAAACAGAGAGTTTTATTTCTGCAATGTAGCAAGAAGCTTATCAATAGCAATGGATTATTTCCATAACAACCTTTCTACATAAGGAGGTTCATTTGTGGAGGTCCTCCCAAATTTATGGGCTCCAAGAGGCTGTATGTATAGCTGATGCACTGCAACAGACTACCGTATTCTGAGATGAATCATAATGATTTATTTAGCTGTGCCTACTTTTCGCTTAATTCAGAGAATCAAGATTACTAAATATTGGTAATAATATTTCACTTGCTTCGTGTTTCACTTCTTTTCACTTGGATTCTTTTTCCGGTAATCAATGACAGTTTTATATCAAGCCCTCTACAGTGTTTAATTGTGAATGTTGTAAGCTCAAGACTTCTAAGAGGAGAAAAGACTTACCCCAAGGAATTTGGCAAAGACAAGCACATCAGACGGAATAAGTCAATTCACTCCTATAATTAAAATGTTGTGATCAACATAATTATGTAATGATGCAACAGTGTTGAAGCTCATCTCAAAAAAAAATTATGAGTTATCGAGTCATTTGTATTTCAGTTTATTTTAAAATTGTAGTAAAAAAATATTCACATAGTCATCGGTATTTTTGAAAGCGTTTCGATGCCAGTGTTTAAGATATTACCAACAAACAAAGGAAACACACCCACGTTACAAGATTTGACTTCTCTTGGTTCTAGCGCACATAACGATTGTGTAGTTTACTATTGCGTCCATTCTATTCAAAGCAAATATGAAAAAAAAAAAAAGTGGACGTTTAAAAATTAAATAACGAATGATTTAAAATATGTGATGAAATAATATAAAAATTAAAAGATTAATATGTGAGTTTAAGTAAATCCCAAAAGTGAGGAGCATCGTAGACAGTCTTGTAATAAATTTCGGTTAGAGAAACAAAACCCCATGCCTCAAAACGTATATGGTATATACTGTTCTCATACATAAAAATAAGGAAGTAGAATTTTAAAATAGCCGTTAAAAGCACTCGGTAAAGAATCAGTTTAGTAGTAATGAAGACAAAAGAAAAAAGATTTTCCAACATGTTCAACAAAGTTTCTTTTCGCATCCAGTTATCGAAGGGGGAAAAAAATTAAAAGAAGAAAAGTAGAAGGGAAAGAAATAAAAAGTTAAAAGAGAAAATGCGATAATCGCAGCGTAGAAGGTAAATTTGTCTTCTTTTTTCCAGAGAGAAATCCATTTCATTACTTTCCAAGAAAACACCTCAATGTCGCAAGGTTGCCATGAAAAACACGACCCACGGACTCATCCACGCCAAGCAGCTTACTTCGGTTTCTTCTTTCCCTCTCCGTCGAAATGCGGTTATCTGTATTGGAAAAAAAGTAATAAAAAAATAGATAGTGCGAGATTGCCTAAATTAAGCGGGTGGAGAAAAAGGGGAAAAAATGAAGGTGAAATGAAATTATGAAAATAAATTTATTCAAAACAGTTTTTAAAAACACACCTTTGGTAAGTGTGCAAAAGAGTAGATATAATTTTTATTTTATTTGTATTCTATTGTCTAGTCTTTAATTTATCATTCATATTTGAAAGTTCTTGAAAAGTTCTTCTCCTATCTGCACGAGAATCCTCTCTACACTTCTCCTTCTGGAATATGTCTGCAGTGAAGAAATTGCTGATATCAGCCATCCACCTGCAAATGAAATTGTTAACTCCGGAGATGCTTTATAAAACACGGAAGAAGATTATCGTCTTGATGCCCATGGAGAGACTGATGGTTCACATATCGAAACTTTATGGATATAGAACTTTGTATTTATTAATATTTGAAACAAAATATGTGTTTATTATCTCCTGCCCAACTATTTCAATGAGCCTGTGTTATGGAATCTTGAAATTAATTGTTTTCTAAAATTTTATTAAATTGATCACTTAATTAATAATCAAGTTCTGGAAATATTAAAATAGTGTATTAACATCAAGAACACGCAGATGTAGAAAATTAGAAAACTCCACCACATCAGCAAGCGAGTGGAAAATCGATTATAAAATTCCATTTTTTTTTTTTTTTTTTACAGAACATGAAACAAATCAAGTTAAATAAAAGAATGCGATGAACGAAATTATTTATAAAACAAAACATCGTGCGTAAAAAAAAAAATAAGAAAAATTTGAACGATCAATTTATAAGAATAAAGAAAAATAAAATGAATAGTGGGATAAGTGACTTGATTGGGAGAGATTTGACTACGTTTAAAAACCAAGTTTTTTAAAATATAAAAATCATGATCGTAAAACTTAAAATATCTTAGACTTATCGTCAACCTGGGTAGAGAAATGCATTTTTTTAAAATCGATTTTTTCGGAGAAAAGTTTCTTATTTTATCTGTTATTTGCAGAAAGTAAAATAATTTTTCTTTCTATCAGTTAAATGCACGCTGTACAACATTTTTAATTGAAATCTACACTTAGATTTTAAGATTGTTAAAGTTCCGAAACACAGAATATTGTTTTATTTCGTAATCAGCTATGACCTTATTTGCGTGCAAATAAACAAGTTAAAATTCTAATCAAAGACTGCCAAAGAGTTCTAAAAAGTTAAACATTCGGACAAATCTAGGAAATAATTAATTTTTTATTAAGATTAATAAAAGTATACTATTGGTAAATGTATAAGCTTTGAAATGTAATGAGTGGAGGCTTTTCAACTCAAATATTCAAAAAAAAAAAAAGTTTTAACTTCTATTAACTTAAAATAATTGCGTTCAAAGTCAGATTTTGGAATTTAAAAAATTCCTTACTCAGGTTTTAATGCTAATTTAATTTGCTTCCATCACAATTAACGTAGGAGTGCTGGTTTAAAAAATGCACTCCAAAATATGTGTATTTTTCTGTCCGGAGAACATTTTTTAAAAAAAAATCTGAATAACTGATTTATAACAATAGAAATAACGAAACATTTAAATAGAACATAGAAACAGGTAGTCGAGCGAATAGTAAAGAGAAATGATTAAGAATGAATCCAATTATCCAAACTATTGTTTAGAGGTGCAAAAGAAAGAAAAAAGGATAAAAAAAAATGAAGATATTGAAAGATTACCCAATTCTAAATTTCCCTATGATATTTAAGACAGGCAAATGTTTTCTCTAGTTATGCGTCATTCGGACATGCGCAATAAAAAAAAAAAATTCGTGCATTTCTGAGCAGTATCCGAGGAACAATCGCTAGACGCTAGTTGAGATTTCGAGGAGGTTTTTTTCAGGCAGAGTGGGATGTTATCGCAATCAAACTGCGTTTATACACGTTGAATGTAACTAAACAATTATTTTTATTATCTTTTACCAAAAAAGAATAAATAAGATTTTGTAATAATTAGGGAGGCTCTGTAGGCCCAATAGATGAGCCGCCATTAAATTTTATGGGGTTTTTTTTAATGTAAAGGAATGGGAAGTAAGACAAACATAATTAACTAAACAAAAAAATGTGTGCTTTGTCTTTATATAAAAAATGATCGGAAAATTCATTTCCATATATGGTTAAAGAATATCTAATCAATTATTTTCATTACTATTTCATTTAATTTTTAGATAATGTGGAAGGCATTAAATTCCTTTTTTATACTTCTTTTACTCCATTATTGAAAGAACTTTGTGGAGCATTATATTGGTCTTTCCAAAAATGCAAAAGCACGTACAACAACAACAAAACACACGGAGTTTTATTTATTTTCCTATAGTTAATTGGAAACTTGGTTGAGCGTTCCTTTGTTCTTGAGTGACATTGTAAAAGAATTACCACCTTTCCACCTCTAAACGTTTTCATTACACAAATAAAAGGAAAAATTGTTTATTAATCAGTGATTAACTTTAATTAGTGATCTTTAACATTTCAAAAATGACCTAAAATCTTTCAAACAGCAGGAAGAAATTTATTATTTCATCTATATATATAAAAGGCAAATACCATGACTCACGCACTCATCACGAGATCTCCTAAACCACGAGGCCTAGAAACTTGAAATTTGGCAAGTGAATTTTTATTTGAGGTGGGGGGAAACGACAATTTTGTTAACCCTTAACTGGAGAGGTGAAAATTTTGGATTTAACTGAGGAGGTGCGGTCTACGAGACCGCATTCTTTAAAAAAAATAAAATTTTCGAATAAAAATTCCAGTTTGAAATTCCACCTATATATTCTGTAGATATTTATCTTAATATAAAAAATTTATTTTTTAATTTTACAAACTATATTATCAGCAGAAAAATAAATTATTTTGATACATACATTTTTCGTGGAATACAAAGTACAACTAATATGAATCTTAAAAAAAAAACAAATGTATTTTTTTATTTTTCAAATGGTATTTATTTTTCCATTATATAAATGCATGACAAAAATAATATAATTTAAAAATTAACTATTACATAAAATATTAAAAAAACTGACATTGGGTAAAACTGACTCGTTTTTACACGGAATTATTTCAGTTGAGATTCTTGAGCACATCCATAGCAAAATTGTTTAGTGCATTCTAAACATATAGACTTTTCACAATATATGTATAAATATACATATTTCTATTTCTTCTTTCGTTGATATAAATTACATATTTACCTCTCTTCCAACTTGGTGGTTTTCCAGGATTATTAATCTCTCATGGACCGCCGTATCTCTTCCTACAATTCGCTTCACTGTCATTCGCAATTATCGATTTATTCTTAGATTTTCGATTCTTATTCTATTCTGAAAATAACTACAGTGGAGTCTCCCTATAACGAAATCGCTTGGTTCCAACTGAAAAATTCGTTATAGAGAAAATTTCGTTATATGGAGATTAGAGATTTTTGCAGTTATTTAAGTAAATGTTCCAAACATTTCAATAGGTGCGATAAATTCAAATGTATTTAATTATGATTTTCAATTAAAAATGAAGTAATATATATATTATAAATTTGTTAAAATTATACTAATTTTTATTGTATAAATAAAATGCTCAAAAGTTGAGACAATTCACCAATTTAGAGAATAATATGTACTTACGTTTATTTTACTTGAAAAATTTCGTTATTTTACATTGCTTTGCATTTCGTGATGTTAAATTTTCAGAAAAATTTTCACATTTTAAGAGTGAGTGGTTCTAGAAAACAGGCACGTGTGAGCGAATTGGTTGCACAGAAACTATTAACTTTCTTTGAAAATGACAAAAACCGAAAAGATAAACCTCTGAAAAAATTCGTTATAGGGAGACAACCACTTCGTTATATGGAGAATATTTTGAATGTTATTTAACATTCCGATTAAAAATTTCGTTATAGGGAGAAATTCGTTGTAGAGAGACTTCGTTGTAGAGAGACTTCGTTGTAGGGAGACTCTACTGTAATTATCTTTCGCGGGTTTCTATTCATAACACGGTGTACAGAATAACTTTCTTAGAAAATGTGTGAATCTACAATACTCATATCCAATATTCTATTGAAAATAGCCATGGACCAATTTTGGAAGTCGGATGATATTATGAGCAAGAATTCTAACAGTTAGTTTTGTTTAACGAATGAACACTTCAAACGATATTTTCAGTAATAATAAATTTTACATGAAGGAGGTTGAGTTTCTTGATGACCTTCTAAAACTTCAAATTCGGATAAATCAGAATTAATAGAATGGGAACTTTCATCAAAAACTCCTCTGGAAATCACTTCCTACTTCATTTAGAAGTTTTTGAAGTTCTACGTCATAACGAGGATCAGAATTTTGTATAATATTCCGAGGACTAAGTTTCAGAGCTAATTTCAGTGCTTTCACAATATTGGAACACTAGCAGGGAGGTGCGGTCTGCTAGACCGCGAGGAAATAAATAATTGGAATATTAAAAAAAAGCAGGCACCGAAACTTCAAGAAAATGTACATGTGTAGCCAAGATCATAAAATGAGAAGCTACAGGACGAATCCATTCAATTGAAATAAAAATAGAGTAGGGGTGATGGATAAACCATTCTTAGCGGTCTGTCAGACCGCACCTAACCAGTTGGGGGTTAAGGAGTATACGAGAAAGTTTAGGGGAGATCACTCCCGCTGGTTAAATTTCGTTAGCTGAGATTCAACATAGAGAATTCTAACGCCAGCATTTTAAAATTACGTCTTTACATATTTTACTATCAGCGAAATACAATAAAATATGCACTTTTTTTGTTTAACTTTCCTGAATTATCGCTCGTGAAACCGCGACGGGGAATGCTCTAATTAATATAAAATACAAAAATAAAAACTAATAGGAACGGGCTAACCAGATGGTCGCTAAAAGCGGCCAGCATTTAATAAAATAGATAAATACTCATATTTACATCCTATCGGCAGAATTCTACATGGGTTTAAAGATTTTTAATATAAGCATTTTTAGCTATACGATCATTGATTGTTGCAATTCTTGCTAAGCTAGTCAGGTCGCGATGGCTTAGTGGTAAGGTTTCGAGAACGGGGTTTCCAGGTACAAAATCCGAAATCCAGTTGTACTGAAGATCCGTCACGGATGTGAGCATAGTGCACGATAAATCCGACGTCATTGGTCAAACGTCCTCCCTCTGGCGTGGTGCGGCCAGTTCATGCGTCGTCCTCGTCATCTGACCATGGTTGAAAATTACGAGGAGTATCCCAAAGCAGCTTATGGTGTTGCTTCAAAAATGGGACGTTAATATAACAAAACGAAACTAACGTTAGTCGATTTCAGTTCTAATGCCTTTAACTCTTTCTCTTCAAATTCAAGATCACGTACGTTTTCTGAGAGCTTCCTAAATCGAAAAAAAAAAAAAAAAAAAAAACCCGGGAAATATTCCTTTACATTAGGCCTAACAAGGAAAAATCATATTAAAATATTAATGCTGGAAAAATTATTTTAAAAATATATTTAAGTTAAGATGTATTTCAAATTTCTTCCTTCTGCAGCTGTAAAACACATTTCTCTGCAAGCCTACAAGCCTGGTAATGGAATTTTATCTCACAGTATTTTCAATCGGAGTAAGTTAGTTTTGAATGTTTTGTTCTGTGTATGTTTTCAAGCCAAACACAGAGTTGCAACTACGTGTAAAGATTAAAAACGTGTTGTGAAAGATTCTTCACAAATAATGGTTGTACAAATAAGTTATTTAGAAAATTAACAGCTGAATAACCGAAGGAAAAAATGCATAATCGCGTAAAAATGTTTAGGAAAAGATTAGGTTGGTTAAAAAAAAAGACTTAAACGTGACTTAATTTTTCTTGGATATCTCTAATATTATATATTTGCCAAATCTTCATATTGCATAATATTTCTTATAAAGATGCAGTTTATATTGCTTTATGTTTATTTATTTACTTTTTTTGTTGTTATTTAGTCTTAAATGTCTAACTTTTACTCAGTTGATGTACAAAAATAAAAATTATGATAACTCACTGTCACAATAATCGACTATGCTTTATGAATATACATTGTTCTTGTATATAACTCATCATAAAATTTTATTGATGTCCCATTTTATTATCTTTAAAATTGTTAAAAATGTAAAGAAATGGAAGGGCATGATAGAAGAATTTGTATAATTTTTGCGAGGTACCTGGAGTGATATTATTTCCAAATTTTGTATTCGAAAATATTTAATATATTATTTTGTTTCAAAATATTATATTGAGTATATTTTTGAATTATTTCTCATAAACACAAATAAATAACATTATATTTTATTGGAAAACCCAACACGCCAGATGGATAACATTTGGCACGTGATCTTTTCACTAAAATTGTAGATTTTGGAACAATTCAATGGGAAGAGGTATTTTCTGAAGATACCAATTCAATTTTTTTTTTGAAATTTACTATAAATCTAAATAAAAACGCGCCACATTTACAAAGAAGATTTTAATACACATGTTGCCACACACATCCAAGAAAAATATATTATATATTTATAATTATGTTATTTATCCCCCTGTGCATTTCCATTCATATTCAAGGAAAATATTATGAATACTTTAAAATTAAATTCGTTATTTACTTCCATAATATTACTTATACCCAAAGAAAATATTATACTCATTTTTACTTGTTCTGTTTATTCAAATGCGTATTTCCACTACGTGTAGGTGAAATATTAAACACTTTTGGTTTCATGCTCCTTATAGTGCTTATAATTAATTTTAAATGTGGAAATGAGACAAAAATAGCCTTCTAATATCATTAAATAAATAGATATATGAATAATCTCAGTTAATTTTACTTTAAATTCTAATATTATATATTTTAAAATCTTAGTTCGATACTAATGTATTCCAAAATAACTTTTCTTAAACACCAGTTTCGTTTTATTTCCCGCGCTGGAGGTATAATAAATCACGCATTTTGGAATATTTATTACTAAAAGAATAATTTAATCGTTCCGCGGTCATGTCACTAGTTTTGAGAGTATATATATATATATATATATATATATATATATATTATAAGTATATATATATTATAATATATAAAAAATATATTTATATATATATATATATTATATATACATATATATATATATATATTATAATAATAATAAACAGCTGAGTTATTAAGTAATTTTCATTTATTATGAGTGTGGCAGACATACGTGAATCTTAGTTGAAGTTTTCAGTAAAAAAGTGAACAGAAAATCCCTGCATTTTCTCAGGTAGGGATTTAACAGATAGACACGTGATCAAAGTGAAGAGAATATAGGCTATTTTTTAATAAATTACGTAAGCGTTTTAGGGAAAAGTCTCAAGGAGATGCCGTCATAATTTTCTGTGGGCACGTGAAAGCGATTAAAATATTCTTTTAGTAATAAATATGCCAAAACGAGAGATTTAATATACCTCCAGCGCGGGAAATAAAACGAAACTGGAGTTTAAGAAAAGTTATTTTGGAATATATTAAGACTTTAAAATATATAATAATAGAATTTGAAATAAAATTAAGTGAGATTATTACATATATATATATATAACTTTATGATGGTATATTTTTCGAATAATAGCTTCCTCTGTTGTGGCTTTAAAACATCAAAATGACGATATCAAAAATATTCAGTGTCGAAAGATCAATGGAAAAGGTAATTTTTGTACAATTTTTATAGATGTCAATCGAGAAGGTTGGTTGCACAACACGTAGGCACAACTATTTCTTATCATGTACTGTAAGTGACATACTTATGAGGAAGCTTAGTTTAATTATGTTAACGTCCCGTTTTGAAGCAATACGAGTGCTGCTTAGGGGCGGACCTTGCAATTTTTTTAATCAGACAATTAGAACGACATCTGCTTGAGGATGCTTATGAGAAAGCCGAGGGGAGAAGACTAGATTTTTCAGATGTGTTCAGGGCTGGATTACTAAATAGGCAAAGCAGGCAACTACCTATGGGCCACACAACTTTTGTGAGCTCCGAGAATTTTTTTTGTTGCTGTTTTTGTATTTTCAGGGTAATCTAATTTTGGTTTTATTTGATTTGCAAGGTCCATATACTTAAACACATTCAAATTAATTTCAAAATATTACTCTTTGAATTTTTTCATGTTTTGAAATTAGCTTACAGATCAGTGTGGTACAGTTTTTTTCGCAGTTGGCTCAGTAATTCAGAAGTCAAAAGTCATAGAAATCTTTGTATTAGAATATTAAGATTCTGTCAAAAATGTCTTTTAAGTGTTAAATTTTCGTCTACAATTACTTTTAAATTTAAATTTTTTCAAGCATGATTTAAATGCTTTTATAATGAAACAATTTTTTTTATTTTGATCAGAAATTAAAATATTTTGTTATTTCAATTTATCATATTATGTGTTACTTAGAAACTTGCATGTAGAAAGATTAAATTAAAATGAATAAAAAAATATCTGGTTTTGGAAATTGAGGAGGGCAAACGGGGGCCCCCAACCTAACATTGCCTAAGGGCCCCTGAAGGGCTTAATCCGTCCCTGGATGTGTTATGCAACAGATGCAGCTAAGGGGAAAATTTCATAATTACTTTTTTAGTGTAGACATAATTATTTTTATATGATAAGAAAAAAATGATAAGATTACTTTTCATTCAGCAAACATAAAATTTTGCAGCGGAAAACTGCTGGCTGTGTATTTTGGTTTTGATTTTCTGTGTATGCTTCAGAGTTATAGAAAAAAAAAGCATTATTTGTCAAGCAGTAGACTCGGGATAAAAGTTATCGTGGTTTTTTGTTGTTGTTGTTTTTCCCGTTATATATTAGTATTTTAAACAGGGCTTATAATTATTTCTAATGCAAAAGTGCACAACTCAATTTATACATTTTGTATTAAAAAATATATTATTTAACAATCTGTCATGTTTCTTTACATAGATCCTTAACTGATTAACTGTGTTTTATGCACCTTAATGGTTTTTAAACTTTTTAATGAATTGGTTCTTTTGCTTTAAGGTTGAACATGCTGTGAGTAAAAAGTCAGTTTTAGACCAACTGACTGTTTGGGTTGTAAAAGTTACGGTTCTAAAATTATAAAAAGTTCTTTGAAAAATGCAGGGTCTTGGTAGGACTATTTTGTTTATCTGATTTCGTTTTTATTTACTCACTACAAAATCACCCGTCATCTCATGACGGGTGCAAATTGCCTCTTCATTCGAGAGATTTCCCTTCAAATTTGACGTGTTTAAATAGTCAAAATATATGCGAGAGAAATGTTTAACATTGATTGAAAACAAATAAAATAAACATATGTTTTAAGACAGTAAATATTTTTTTTATTTACATATTTCTTTATTCAAAACACCTCTAAGTAAACAATATTCCGTGAAAAGTATTTTTCGTTGTTTAACAATTTTATAATAATTCAATAACCATGAAATTCTCAGCTTGTCAAACGTAAGTCAAAAGTTAAAATTTCAAAGGAATTCTTTTTCGAAATCCTAATCAAAACAATGCACTTCTCTGCTTGTCAAACTTTGCCAAAAAATATTATCAAATTATATCAACACGATTACACTAAATAATTAGATACATCGTGGCATCCAAACTATATCACGCGCATGATATACCACTGACGTAATTTACTACTTTCTATTAAAAATTAATTTTAAATATATGATTAATATAATTTAAAATTTCTCGGGAACTATTGATCATAGCGAGATAAATTTTATATCAATCGATAGCAAATTTTATTTCACTACTTTAGAGCTATTAAATTTCAAATTAGAACAAAAATTACTTTTCTAAATTTAATATTACTGAAATTTAGGTTCTTTAACAATGAAATAATGCTATTTAACGTCACGCAGTGCTATTGTTGGTGACATCAGAGCGTTACCGGGAGACAGATCTGGGCTATTAAATTAGTAATTTAAAATTAGGGCATCAGATAATATCGAAATCGAAAGATTGCGGGTTCGAGCTCCTAATTCGTCGGAAAACAATCGGACCATCACCAGCTAAAATTTAGAGAGTGGAGTGCCTGTTCGGGTATCGTCATTACTGTCTGACCAAGGTTCAAAATTATGTGGTATGTAGTGAAATAGCCCTCATGTATCTCTAAGACAGGAAGTTAGTCTGACAAATCAAATTGAAAACATACCCGAGCGATTTCATGCAATATAAGACAGCTCCACAACACTTTCGGTGCTAAATATAAATATAACTTTGAAATAAATTATATAATTTGAATTTATCGATTTTTTTAATAGTTTTATAAAAGATATATTATAAATTATCCAGGCAGCCTTTCCAAGTTATTTTTAACATATTTTCGGTAATATGCTTTATTTCTGTTTTTTATCTCGTACAAACCTACGTAATATTTGGGAACAAGTAAATATATTTTGATGAAACACTAAATCAAGTAAAAATAGTTTTGTTTGTAAAGAAGCCTAAAATACTTTCTTAGTGTTTTGTGTAGTTTAATGGAAAAAAAAGGATTTGCTTCAAAATGAAATGCATCTCGACTAATAATAAAGGATAATGTGTATGTGCCTGTGTGTTGGTGCTCTACAGGGCACACCGCTGGACTTATAGATACGAAATTTGGCACAAACATGCTTTGGAGGGTGGGAATGTGCACTTCGCAGCCCTTTTATTGCAATTTTAATTAATTAAAAATTAAGCGAAATTTCGGCGTTTTTCCTTAATAACTTCCGAACATATTGCTGCAAAATAATAATAATAATTTTGTAATTTTAATAAATTTTTAAAAATATTTTTGGCATAATTTATAACAATACTTTTCATTGTTGAAAGGCATTTCAAACCGTTTGCATTGTTTAAACAAATATTTAATCGCATGTTTCTCTTCCATTGTTGAAAGCTAAGAAAAAATCCTACTAGATTTTATTTTCTTCTTTTATTTGATCAATTTTTCTGTGAAATCTGCAAAGGAAGTCCTCAAGATAGTAAATATATAATGAAATAATCCAGTAAACTGAAAAATTATCGTTGCTATGTTGTAATTCTTTTTATAAGCGTGTTTTAAACCAATTAGCATGCTGCTGGATGTAAAATGCGCCGCGCCAATTTAATGTTGAAATCAAATGCGCATTTTATGTTAATGTAGACAAGAAACAGAAAAAGTGCAAGACTGCGAAAAGAACGCGGTTTAAATGTCTATAGCAATTTGAAGTTTAAAACTACTTTTAAACTACTTCCATTTAAAACTACTTTGTTAAGAGAGCCATGAATATAAAATTATGCATAAGAGATTCAGTTGATATTTTACTTCAGGCGATCAATCTGGTCGCCAAAAGCGGCTAGTTCATAATAAAATGAAGTCTAGAATGTAAATTAATTAAAGTAAATAAATTAACAATTAAACTTAATTTTTACATTTAACAAACGCATTTCTTCAATTTATCTCGCCAAATAAGTGATAGAGTGCCAAATATATAGCTTGTATTTCCTAACTATGAGGCTACCAAGCTAGGCGGAGCTTAATGCATTGCGGTTCACCAATAGCGTCGCGTTTACTATAGAAACTTGCGAATGACGGCAAACGGCGCTAATCTTAGATTTTAAGCAATACTAAGAAACAAATTTTGATTTTATGCGCGTGAGATGCAGATCAGTTTTGGGCACTTTTTTCTAGCTCTTTAAAACGTCTCTTGGTTTTAAACTCGGAATCATGAATCCTGAAACATACTCGCCGCCTCCATACATTGTTTACGAAAATGTATGGGCTTCCCAACCACTAATCACAATTGCATCGGCTTCTGTTCGTCATGAGGCAACCGGTTTAGTACGCGCAGAGCTTGGGACGGCCGCAGAATGGGAATCGCAAGTCGGTATCGGAGAAGAAATTCTTCCGCAAACATCTGCGGAGGCATTTAATAGCACAGAGGCAAGAAGTAAGGAAAATTTGTCTGTTGTAATTGTTGCATTCCGATTCCCAATTTTTGTGCTTGAACTTGTACGATATGTTTTGATGCTGAATTATTCATGTTCTTGCTTAGCTTTTTTTCTATCAGAGTATCTAGTACTTGCTGTGTTGTCGTACTTATGCATTTCTGGTATCATGGATACCAGAAATTAAATTACCCAGCCTTTTTAGAGGAAAAAGCGCGAAAAAATGCATGCATTTTGATATTTTCAAATTTTTACTCCGCGTAAAATATAAACCAAATACAATTCACTCAAAAGATGTGAAACTATATTTTTATATATTACGTACACTCGGGTACAGACCGAGGATAAAGTTATATTTAGCATTTATAGTGAATATTTTAGAAAACTAAACTTGATTTAAGGTTAAGATTTAAGTAAAAAGTGACGAACCCCTCCTCATACTTATAATATAACATCTCTAGGGCTTTTGGTCATTTAAAAAAGAAAAGAAAAACGCATGGAACTTTATTTAAAACAGTGTATGTAAACTCGAATACATTGGATTGGAACGTATTTCATCAGTTGAAAAGGTACAAATCCTCTTAGCAAAAAGTTGCCAAGTATGCGTAAAACATTAATTACAGGAAAAAAAAAGTTTCCCCATTATCTTGATTTATTCCTAAGTTAACCACTTCATATGCATGCTCGTTCGTTTAGATAAGGGTATCGAATTGTCAAAGTTTTGATTTCTGATGATTGCTAATAATATGTAAAAATCTTGATTTGTTCCTAAGTTAACCACTTCATATGCATGCTCGCTCGTTTATATAAGGATATCGAATTGTCAAAGTTTTGATTTTTGATTATTGCTAATAATATGTAAAATAAATTGCTAATAGTAAGAAATAAAACTAACGAGGAACACCTAAATATCCAGTTTTTCATCATTTGTGTTTTGATCTAATAACGAAATATTTCCAAATCAAATTGTATCATTAATTATATAGTCGAGAATCCATTTGAAAGGAATTAGCTGAGTCATATGATCTATATATAGAATGGATTTGATATTAATATATTTGAAATTTAAGCATTTGGTGAATACAGCACGCGTGAAGCTAAGCCAGTAACTATTGGAAAATTTCAGTTTCGTTCATAAATCATTGAATCTAAAATCCATGTATTTGTTAAAGAGGCTGAAAACGGTGTTGATACATTTCACAAAACCTTATTACGTAGCCTACACAGTACCTATAATCTTCTTACTTCATTACACCATTTCTGTGGGAGGTGATTATTTTGCGTTTTTGCATACTTTTTAAGGTTTAAGACCTTCTTAATATGCTTTGCGTAAAAATCGAAATTTTGAACTGGAATTTTGAGAAATAATTAAATAGAATATTTCTGTGGAGTTTAATAGCCATTTTATACATACAGCATTGCTTAATTTAATGTATTTTTACATTTAATTCAATAATTTCAGTTTTTAGGTGTCGTTTAATATATGTATTGCCAGAAGTTTACAATAAGTGTCATATCTTTGGGAATCGGAACTCGAACCTATTGAAAATAAATTTTGGAACAAGGGCATGATTTTACATCAAAAATGTAAATGTGTTTTTATAAAATATTAAGCAGCAAGTGAACGAGTCGATGAAAATAAGTTGAGGCTGTGTTAAATTTCTTAAAACTGAGTCTGTAAAGAGCTCAGAGATATTAATTTTCTTTATTATGTTTATCCTTCATTTCTGGCAAATATGCTGAATTCCCTCTTATAAATCTATTTCTTGATTTCGAAGATTTCTTATGTTGAACATATTGGGATCTTTTGGTTGATTAAAATCACTTATGTTTCAATAGTTTTCATATGGATATAACGTTGATAAAATTACTACTTAAAGCACTTAAAATAA
>BGPR01001569.1:137045-198152 GCA_013235015.1 Araneus ventricosus
TTTCATATGGATATAACGTTGATAAAATTACTACTTAAAGCACTTAAAATAATAATTAAAATCACTTATTTTTCAATAGCTTTCATATGGATATAACGTTGATAAAATTATTACTTAAAGCACTTAAAATAATAATTAAAACCACTTATTTTTCAATAGCTTTCATATGGATATAGCGTTGATAAAATTACTACTTAAAGCATGTTATTCATGCCATTTCTCATTTAATCATGTATAGTTATTATATTAGTCACTTAAATGCTTAGCATTTTCTTTAATGCTATATAATTATACACAAATATATTTTCTTAAATCTCAAATGCAATTAATAATGTTACTGTTTCCCTGTTGAATCTGGCCCCTTTTCAGGCGCATGAGTAACAACTTCTTAGAGTGACTTTTTATGTTAAAAATGTAATTGCTGTATCGCATTTCCCATATTAAATTTTGCTTCACATTTCAGTAAATGGAAATCTCCAGGGGCCGATTTCTAATTCAGGACTAATCACTCAGCAGCAAATATATGGTCATTCTTCATATAACCCTGGTAAGTTTCCGTGAATTACTTCGTAACTCTTTCTATTTCATACTACAGTGCTTACAGAAATTTATAATTTTCATATATATATACCATGAAATATTTTCTAATTCGAATCTGTCATTAATTCCACTTTTTCTCAGCTGAATTGAATTTCCATTTAACATTAAGTTAAAATATTGTCTACAATTCAAATTCATTTTGGTTAATTCAAGTCAAAAAAAAAAAAAAATGCAACACATTTTTATTTGTGAATTCTTTTGTTTAAATAAGCCCGTATCTTTTGTCCATAAGTGAATAATTTTTTGAGGTCCTTAATTCAATGAAAAACCTTGCGGTTGTAAAATTCATTCAGTCACAAAAGCAATTAAAAAATTTTCTCACTTCTGAAAGAAAAATTGAACACATAGATGTATAATTGTTATGTTTATTTTAAATATTTTCTGTACAATTTGTCATTTCAAAATGTTATGTGATCCTTATTTATTAAAATTAACTATTTATGCAAATTATTTTTTAATTTTTAATTATAATCATTCTTACTTTATTTATGAAAATTCCTTTCTGTTTATTTATTATATATTTATTAAAACTATTTAATACTAAAAATAAATTTTCCCTTGTTATACTCAAATTTAATCTAGATTTTTAATACGAATTTTTTTATTTAAATCGAATTTTTATTGTGATCACGTTAATTTTGAATTAGCCAATATCCACTGGCTTATTTAAACCTTCAAAGAAAAAAAAAAAACACTTGGAAACTGGTTGGAAATTTTCAGTTAATTGCTTCGTAATGGCTAAAAGAATCCATGAATGCATGAACATGCACCAAAATACTGTCACTTTTTTCTCCTTCCATTATTACATTATATTGCGAATTGTTCATCATGCCTTGAATTTATTGTTCTGACGTATGAAAATCGTGTTTGGTGGTAATAACATATACAAGAACGAAATCAGTACTTCAATTCAATATCACCAGAAAGAAAAATGATTTCTTCAATAAGTTTGTTAGAGACCAATCTACGATTTTTAATCATAAATGTTTCTCAAATTGGGTATTTTCTAGTACTTTTAATATTAAAATGGATCATGCATTTTTATGTTGCTATTTTCTGTTTCACCGAATTAAAAAGTTGTCTAAACAGAGGCTTCTCTATCTTTTACCACTTTTTTCAATATAGGTTTTCTTTTCAAAACATGAGAAAGTCTATGCATCATGTTCTTTTTTCTTTTTTATGAATTGTTTTAT
This sequence comes from Araneus ventricosus, assembly GCA_013235015.1. Lineage (NCBI taxonomy): Eukaryota > Metazoa > Arthropoda > Arachnida > Araneae > Araneidae > Araneus > Araneus ventricosus. Next base: position 138,839 of record BGPR01001569.1, read on the forward strand.
AGCACCAAAGTTCATGTGAAACTAGTGTGAAATATATTATCCTAAGGTATAAAATACCATATTTTTCTCATCAAATAAAATACTTTCTCTGTGTTATTTTCTGAGGATGTGATGCTTATCAACACATCGATTATTTGATTCGCACGAAACACCGTAATCTCTGGAACAACTTTCTGGTGTTTAGTAAAGGCAGCAATGGCTTGGTGGCAGTTTCGGTTTAAGGATCGCGGGTTCGAGACACGATTTCACCAAAAATCTGCCTAGTAGATGTGGGCCTGTTGCACTTTAAATCTGTTATGCATCAAATATTTTCATGTTGTTGTTGCGTGGAATTCTGGATAATGGGTGGTGGTGTCACGGGTGTATTCCTCGTGAACTAACTACGGTTCAAAACAGGAAGTTAGTATAAAAATTGAATCGGATTCATTAACCGCTTCATTCGCACATTCAGGGCTGTTTTATCCAATGGGCTAATTGGCTATAGCCCAGGGGCGTCTTTGATCCAAAAGCGCTTAAAAATTAACTATACCGATTTTATAATACTTTTGAACCAGTAAATTTTAATTGTTTTTTACATATGTTAAAAAAATATGATTAGGGCTTGTAACTAGACAGCCCTTTAAATACTAAGTATATTATATTTTTGAGTTTAATAAATATATTGAAGGGAATTGAAAAATTGCTTTTGCACACGATCAGGAATGAAGGAAGCTGACTCGCAAAATCCTATTTTGAAAAAGTGCCGATTTGAAATATTGTAGGGCGTTAATCACAGAACACTAAGAATTTTTAAGTCAATTAATTTATTAGTTAAGTATTTTCATTTGGTAATTCCCAATTAAGGTTCTGATGAGGCTCCAAATTATTCTAGCCCAGGGAGGTCAAATTTGTTAAGGCGACCCTGCGTACATTGAATGTCACTTGCAATATTTGTAATAGTGCAGCGTTTTTGACTTTCCTTTAATTTTGAATGTAATGGAAATTGCATAAACGGAAAAGCTGCAAATCACTTTGAAGAAGTTAAACCATTAGCCTCCTCTATGATTTTAACGCGTAAAACTGCCCAATCAGCAACCTAATTTCTAATAAAAATTCAAAGAATAAACAAAGTTGATTTAAAAATTAAAGTATGTACTTGAGAAAGTGTGAATACTGAGGTCTCTATCATCCTAGAGTTACTGAAAACTGTCCTTTTCACTTAACTTGACTTGTTTCATTTTTGTAAGGTTGGAATTTTGTAAGCGATTTTACACTCCCCTTCTTATGCTTTAGAATTTTGAAATTTTGTACACTTGTGCGTTCTCTATGAAAATGCACTACTTTAATATTTTCCGAACTTAATTATCAGTTAATCGATTGAGTTCATTAAATCTTGATTTCATACGAGTGGCGTCGCTTCGTGGTAAATTTGAGAAAAAGATTTTGAAAGATTTTATGATATTTACATTACTGGAATTTTTAATTAAAAATTAAAACGCAGAAAATAAATAAAATTTTAAAAAATTCTGTGTTTTAGTACACTAAATAAAATGTTTGTTTCGAAATTTTTTTTTCATTATATTTATTTAATTTATTCCATTGTTAACCCTAAAATCAGCCACCAATACTTAAATATCGTCTATTTTAGGCCAGTTTGGTATCTTATGAACTTATCTTGCATCTTTTCCTCTTCCTCCCCCGCCTCTTTAGATGAATGTTCAACTTCATGAATACGACAGAATTATCAAATTTATTTCATTTATAATTTAAAGACATCATTAATTCAAAATCGGGAAGCAAAAATAAAGTTGCAAAAAAAGTGCATGTTGAGATAAGCTAAGATGCGTAGAGGTAAATAGAATCCTGATCACAGCAGCCAAACTTAATAAAACGAGATGGAACTTTCTGTTATTTAAAAGCCAAACAATGTTAGATGAAGCCAGTGCCCTACAATCTACTGCAGAATTTTGTTCTAGAGATAGTAAATGAAACCTCATATAACTTTCAATAAAATAGAATAAACTTTAACTAAATGTTTTAAAATAACTACTTTCCACAGAAGGTATTGTGTATGAAGTATTTTTTTGTCATTTTTGAAGCACACGTAATATAATTTAAACAGAAAAATCAATGGATAAGTCTTTAGAGCAGGTTAAATTAGTCTCTTCTTCATCCTTCCCAAGAGAAAGCAAACTTTTAGTAATACTCTCTCTATTTTATAAAAATTTCATATTAACTTTATAAAACTGCAGTTTTAAGTAGTTAAATTTGTAGAATAATGGATGCAATATTCTTTTAAAAATGACATTGTAACTATTATAACCAGAGGTGTAATGGAGCCGGAACGCCATTCCGGCACTACTTTTCTTTTTTGCGAGAAATAAATAACAAAAATTGTGAAAATGTCCTTAAAACAGCGCGATTTTTGTCACCAAGATTAGAGTTCCGGCACTGCTTTTATAATGTCCCGGCACTTCTTATTTTGCGACTATACCACTGATTCAAACTCTATGAACGGGACTGTGAAGTCCCTAAGGAATAAAAATTTGTGAGCTGTGGAATTTCTTGGTTTTCTAATTGAATCAAGTATATCTGTAACCAATATGAGCCTATTTTTAAATCAATTCTGAAGTTTTAAAAATCATCTGTAATTAAACTTAAGACAATGAAATAAGTCCTCAGAGTCGCATCTTAAAAGTTAAGAAAATTTGGACAGTTCAACTATTTTAAGTGCGTTTCATGTAAGAGAGTTTCCTCGATAGTGTGTAAATGACTAATAATTCTGAATATTCCTTTAGTATTAAATTAAAAATTTGGCAATGAATAATATTTTATTTAAAAAATTATTTTATTTTTGCGATGAAACTGATGATTTTCTTTTGAACACCTGTAAATTTTTTTAAGTCTGTTCACGAAAGACGCCTATGCTCCGATTTATTGAAAAGGATCGATTTACAATAATTAATTGCTGTCAAATTGATGTTTTAAATCTTTTCATTATGGTGTTAAAGATAACGAATTATAAAGTGAGTAAATGCTTTTAAATGTTTAATTATGAGGTTTCTAAATAAATTCGTGATTTTTTTTTTTTTTAATTTTGAAAAAGAACTTTTCAGAAATCTAAACAAATATCTCTTAAAAGTGAAATGGAAAGCAAAGTTCAATTCAAAACATTTTTTTGATGTTTAATAAAATTTTCTGCGAGTAAACTTTTAAAAACAGTGCCTGCTATATAATGTGCTTTTAGAGTAACTGAACTTTAAATACTTGTACTGAAGTTAACCAGATGGGCAGATCCTTATTTTCGCTTAATGCACAGAGAACTCATACAGAATTTATAAATAGTCTTTATTCAATTAGAATGCACGAGTCTCGGACATTTATTAGGAAAACCTTGTAAGAAGTATTTTTAAATGTATTTTCCCATAACATTTCATCATTAAATGCCAATAGGATCTCAACTTATTCTAATTAAGTGTGCTTATAATGAATATTATTCAATGCATCGTTTGGTACGCCATAACTATTTCTATGTTGAATAATTTTCTTTTTTTCAGCTCAACTATGAAATAGATTTAAGAAATAATCCAAATCATTGACAGCCCGATATATTTATTAAGTACAATTTACATTTATTTTAAAAAAATTATATCGAGCTCAAGGATTATTGAAAAGAAGGAAAATGTGCATACGTAAAGGGAGGTGTTTTTTTAGTGCAACCTCATTGTTAATTATCTTGTATAACGCTTATTTGTATTACATTAGAATTTTTAAATTAATTTTTGCATGTGATTTCTTTCGTTACTAAATAATTCTTTTTAACTCGCATGATTTATTAGTCCTTTATTTTATTTCATATAAAACTTATCATCCCGTTAGTGACTCAGAAGTTAGGAGAGAGGGTGCCGATTCGGGCATAGTCTTCTGACCACGGTTCAGAATCAAGAGGTCCACCCCATAATAGCTCTCGTGTTGCTTCGAACAAGAAGTTAATATAATAAAAAATTAACATATGAAATTTATCTAGCATCTTCAGAGTAACTTCAAATTAAAATGAAATTTATTCATAAAAAGAGCAAAATGGAAAAAAAATTCGAAAACATTTCAACTAGTAGTTTGAAGTTAATAGACTTTAGATGAACTATGTTCTTAATTTGAAAATGTTGCATATTTTTATACGTGTAATTGATTATGAGCGCAGAACCTGTTTTTCATGGTAAAGAATTGCACTTTTCAATTAGCAAAAACTTTTTTTAAAATTTTTGTCTAAATGTCATAAGAAAATACGCTAACAGGTTAGGTTAATACGCTTAGGTTATAGTCCGTCAGTACTATGTAGATTATTTATCTGAGGCAGCGGTGACAGACTCGCGGTTTTGAGACGGCCAGTTGGAGAATTCAAAAAATGACAAACAGAAACCGTATTGTAAGAAAATAAATTATTCATCGTAATTTTATGGATGAAAATAAGTTACAGTAGTATGGTATAAGTAATGTTTCTTTAGATTTATAACTAATTCTTGATGAACTAAAGATAATTAAGCAAATCAAGAAGAATACATTTTTGTACCTAATGGAGTTAAATTGCTTTAGAGTTTGCACTCCTGAAGCAACCTACAAAAGTATACAACTTCATTTCGAATTTCATGTTTAGCTAGAATTTAATGAATTCCAAAGCTTAATTGCTACAGTAGTTGCAATAAGGTAAAACTTTTATTTGGCTGCTGTAACTTTCCCCAAAAAGTGCATAACAGTATAGTACATATATTTCAGAAAAGCAAAATTAAGCAACATTTTAAAATTACCATACATATTATCACGCTAAAGTACTGATGCTTACAACAAAGTAGCCGGAATTGTAAAATTCACTGTATATACAATGAAGCTACATGACATCAAATGATGACACCGATGAACATTGCCATGACATAGATGAATCTTTGGAAGTCTGCAAGCCTTCCAAACTTTCTTGGTCTGCGTCTTCATCTTCAACCTCTGTCTTCTTTTCATCATTTTTCTCGGCTTTCTCAGTCATATTCGATTATTGCACCTTTATCAACAGAGAGTGTGATGGGAACAGAAATGCCTGCCCACACCAACCTCCATCGTCTGTTCACTAACATTAACCTTCATCGCACATGAAACTGAATTCAAGATGCCGGGCACTGGCTTCAAATCAAGCAAATTTTCCATCATACAACCCCTCATATTCGGACACTGTCAGGCAGTTATATCATGATTCTTTTTCTTCTCGTAGGCATAAATTTCAGCTTTAAATTTACACCTTAAAAAGTGCCGTTCTTTTTTTTTTCCTTGGGGGAATTGGGTGACGGTTACAAGAGATTTCGCTACATTAATACGTAATTGAAAGAGAAAATTAATTTTTGCCTTTTTTACAGATTGTTGATGCAAATCTAGAAAAAAGATGCATCAGTCGAAAGGCTTTTCTAGTGAAACTGGTATATAGTTGCTTTTCGGAAAGCAAAGCGTTCAGGCTGCTAGCAGAGTAGTATTTTTCTGCAGAATATGTTCAGCGTAAGCAAAAATGTTAACAGCAAATAAACAAATGAAAATATTAAAACTTTTCTGGGATCACATTCTTTCTAAAGGTAGAATTTGAATGCCTGAAATTATTTCTGTAAAAAATTGTTCCTTACTATATACTTACTATACTTTGTTGATTTAATCTATATTAAAAAGTTGATGATCATTCAAAGGCGACGAGTTGGAAAGACCTTTTGAATAATGTGCCAATAATTATGCATTACCGTCAGCGAATTAAATAAAACGATGAAATGCGTATAATTCAGATATTTTTTACAAATTAACTTATAATTAAATAAGTTAAAAAATTTCTAAGTTTGATAAAATTTCTCTTGAATAATTTTAAAAAGATTTTTTCTTTCTTGGAAATAAATTATACACAAAGAACTGAAATTTTGAAAAAATTCTACCTCCAGATTTTGATGAATTTTGATTCTTTAGACCTTCCTTATTTCAATAAAAAATCATATTTTTAAATGTCTGCTTGTGCATGTGAACAAAATACAAAGACGCAACAATCCTTCAACGGAAAAGGTACTGTACCAAAATGCATGCTCGATTTCCTTTATTATATACTGCTAAGTTACACAAGCAAACGCCAGGTTTACAAATATGGTTTTAATACACGTCTTAACTGAATGTTCAAAAAATGTTATTAATCGTTGCATGTATTCGTTGTAAATCTAGAGAAAAGTAGTAAACGTATATTATTATGCTTGCCAGTTATTGTGGCTATAATTAAAAATTAGTTTTAAAAACTGATGGAAAATCGAGAAAAAGCAGTACAGCAATCAGACATCATTAAATGGATATTTTTTAAACTTTAAAACGTCATAAAAAATGTTTTCTTCATGGATAAGTTTTCGAAGTTATTAACGGAAAACATAAGATCAAGAAGTCAAATTAATATCGTCAAAATATTTGTGAAAATCTGGGATATTTTTACAGTATTTTAGTGATGCTCATCAGGAAAGTTTGGTTACATAAAATATAGACCCGATCATGTTTGTTACTTAATTAATTCATGCATTATAAGTGGAATTCTTTTATGGAAACATACGAAAATATCTTGGGTTGAACCTTCTCGATTTTTCTTTACTTTTCAATGAAAAAAAAAAAAACCTTGCCTGTAGTTTTGGATTTACAGCAGAAAGTTCTGCCTATTACACTGCAGTATGCTTATTCTGTTAATAATTACTAATATTTACATTATTAGTTTTTAACCAGATAAAATAGATTTATTTCCGACGTTTAATTTCTTCTTTGTGGAAAAATGTTTTTCTTCCCAATGTATTCCGGGATAGGTTCAGGCCTTAGAGGAAATTCATAATTAGGCCTTAAAGTCTTTTTCCTCTACAGAAAACCTATTCTGGTTTGAATCTGCAAAGATGATTGTCCTCTGGTGACGTCATCCACCGGATTCTTGCTTCTCATCGTTGTTTGTTATTATTTTTGTATTTTTAACTCTTTCACAATTAAAAATTCCTTTAATTCGTATTTATATCTTTATTTCCTCAATATATTTAACGAAAACTTAATTTTTAACCAGTGTTTGTTAACTGTTGAATGCAATTGGTATTCTCAAAATAAATTTGGAAAACAAATAGAATAAGGAACAGTATCAGTATCAGAACAGTAAGGAATTCATCACCAAAATTAGTAAAAAAAATTACATCGGTTACACTCAAAAAATGACATACTAAAATGAGTCAGTTCTTTCTTAAGAATTTAAAACCTCCATACCAGCTTGAAATTCCTTTTAAAAATACAAAGAACAACTCGAAGTCCGTTTATGAAAAAAATAAAGAAAACAAGCGCTCTGTGGGCGTGAGAAAATCCTGACATTCAACTCTAGAAAAAGCGCGCGAATTGAAACAAAACAAAAACAAGCGATCAAAACAAACTCGAGCGATGTTGTGATTTTTACACTCTCGTTGCGCAACACTGGTTCTGTTTGTTGACAACGCACATTGCGTCACCAGGATGCTCGCCGTGATTCATCGCACGACCAAATGACGTCATGCAGCGCGATGAACCTCAATCGGTAGATAGTAATTTGCATTTTGTCAGGTTTCTAACACTATCTGCGGTGGAATAAATCGCGTGAGGAACAGTGATGTTAGTCTTTATCGGGGAAGATTGCTAGGTGTATTAAAGCTTATGATTTGTAGATGACCAGTCTTGCTGTATCAGGGAGAAAAAGCGAGTGACCCACCCAGATTGATCTAGAAATTTTTTTAACCAGCCACCTGGATGTTTAAATTCTCTGTGACCCACTCTTGATGTATACATACGGCATACCCAGATGACAGGTTAAATCGAAGCGTGCGGTCAGCTTTTGAATCTGTAATGCTTGTTAAATACTTTTGAACTTAAAACTAATTTTAAAACTGTTTCCTTCCAGGCTTGCGTTTTTCTTATGATGGAATATACTAATATTTGATTTTAGACTTAATTTGAGACCCACTCTTTAAACATTTTAATATCGGGGATCCATTATCCGTATTGATTTTGATTGCATACCTCTCCAATGTTTTAAATTTTTTGGGGAATTATAACTAAAATCACTCTGCTACTTAGGGGGAATGCGGGGACATTGATACACTTTTTTTTGGAAAGCTAAAAAATGATTTTTCCAACAGTAAATAATTAGAACCAATACATTAATATTATACATTTGTTAATCTAATATCGGATTTTAGTCGAGTTTTCGTCATAAATGACATAATAAAATATTTATTACACTTTTTTTCCTAAAAATGGATTTGTATCAATCTGCTCCATGCTAGGGGTACATTGATACACACGGAAATATCGAAAATAATGATGGTTAATAGGTCTGGGATCAAAACAAAATTTGTTTTATCAATAAACTTTATATTCCAAACAAGTTTTAAAAGTTTAACAAAGTAACAAAATTTTATTTTATCAAAATTCAACAATTTTAATGAGACTGGAAAATTGAAACAATAATGACTCAGAAAATAATTTATCTCTGCAAATAATGAAGGAGAACGTGTGTGCGTTAAAATACTTTGGAAGGAAGGAATGTGAGCCTTTAAGTCGTTTTTGAAAATTTTAATTAATTAAAAATTAAGGCAAATTTTCGCGTTCTTCCTTGATGACTTACGAAAATAATTTTTACACCATCTGAAATTTTAAAAGTTTATCTTTTTGATGATATTAATCAATTTTCCGTGCACTTTTTTTCCTAGTTTCAATAAATTCGTTAAAAAATATTTTAAACTTAATTTACAACAATACTTTTCATATTTGCAATGGAATTAAAACAATTTTCATTGTTTAAACAAATACTTAATTACGTGTTTCTCTCATATAATTCATTTTTATGTTTTTTTCCCATTCCTGAAAACGATTTTGCAAAGTATTTGCTGTTAAGGAGCATTGATACACACAGAAGATGCGTATCAATGTGCCCCGGAGTCAACTGTATCAATCTGCCCCCAAGAGACTCTTTTTTACCTAAAACAAGTTGTCACGCAAAATCAGCGCTAAAATACCTCAAAAATTAATATAGTTCAGAAAAATAAATGTTTTTTCCTACCTTTGGAGCAGATTCCCTGGCAGGAAAACGCAATTAGTTAAATAAATTACGCAAAACGTACTTAGAGTAAAATTTACTTAGAATAGAAGATTAGCGGTTTGATTCATTTATAAATTAACTTTTGACTTAACATGGCCGAAAAATATACCCTGTGAAAAGGATTACAGTGGCATGTGTATGAGGGGGATGAGAACATCTTGAGCCATTCCAATCATCAAACTTTATGGACTGTTATCCTCGCATATCAATCTACCCCAACTCCCGCTATATATAATATTTGCCTGGTTGAAACGACATCCTAATTTTGTATTAAATCATCCTGTGTTTTATTAGTACTTTCTCGTATACGAAATATACAAAGAGAAAGTATTGTAATCGTCAAAAAATTCGAACTCGAGATTTTGACGAATCTCCACATTTTAGACCTCCCTGAGTCCGAAAAACACAATTTTGGAATTATGTCTGTCTGTGTGTCTGTATGTCTGTAAACACGATAACTCGAAAACTATGAGAGCTACGGGGATGAAATTTGGTATGTGGTCTTTAAACATAATTTGTAGGTTTCTATCAAATTGTGGACAAAATCCGTCAACGGGAAGTCTGTCTGTATGTATGTCCGAAGTCATGTGAACACTATAACTCAAAAACTTGAATAGCTAGATGGATAAAATTTGGTACACAGTTTTATCGTCATGAATGTAGGTCCGTATAAAATTTTGGGCCAAATCCGTCAAAGGGTTGACTGTCTGTCGGCCTGTATAATTTACTAATGAAACCAATCCGCTATCTCTACGCGTATGCGTACGGAAGCAATCGTCTGTGCTCCCGAAAGGAGCGAATTACGTCAGTTTGTCCTTGAGACGGCAAGAGTGAGACCTAGCAGTGTGCGATAGATGCGTTTTAATCGGTACGCATGTCTTTGAATTCTTTACCTAGATATTTTTCAAACACTATAATGAAAAACCTTCTGACAGTCATTGGATTCTGGATAATAGTAGGTTCGAATTTTTTTAGCCACGTAGGGGAAAGAGAAACGGCACCTTTTGGGGGAAGTATACGAGAAAGTTTAGGGGAGAACACTCCCGCTGGTTTTTGTTTAAGAAATTAGTTTCTTCCCCTCCTTCTATTATCTCGCTCCCAACAGGCTGCTAGTCAGTGTCTTAAAAGTAAATATTTATATATCTCTGAAGCTTGAGAGTTGTTTTATTCTTATCAAAAAGACTTCTGAACTCCTTTCATTTTACTTTTCTGTGAGTGTTTGAAGCGAATGAATAAGTCGGAGCCAAATAAAGTTTAATATACCGAAATGTAGAATTTTAAGATAATTTAAAATAATTCGATAAAACTGATATTATTAATATGAAAATAATCTGTATCGTTTTAAAAGTAATATAGAAAATAATAGGATCCTGACGAGGATTATATACTGCTTCTTCGATTTTTTTTTATCTTTGCATGTGGAAAAAGAAACTTATCGGCTTGATCCCCCCTCCCATCTTTTTTGTTATTTAAAATCCTATCTTTTTGTTATGACCCATCTTTTTTGTTATTAAAAATATTGTCCCTGAATTCTTCTACACATCATGATTTAGAGAAACTGCGTGAAGGTAATGTAAATATCTTTATGTGTTACTAAACTTCAGAAATACAGATAAAATAGTTCCTCCTCTCTCATATTTATGCTAATCTTGATCCAAATTTTCCGTTGTTGGTAAGGGTAGAGATTAACAGAATGGATCTATAAACCGTTGTGTCCTCCGCACTATAGGAGCTATTCAAAATTAATTACTGTAGAAAACGAAAAGTTTAAGGCAAAACAGCATAACCTTCCAGACGTGAAAAATTATCTGCATGGAATTTTTCTGAACATACCTACGTTTCTTTTTGTAACAGCTATTGATCTCTGATAAGTTAACTGTCCAAAGATGTCGCATTTAACAGTTTTTCAACTATATCTCATTTGATGCAAAAAAAAAAAAAAAATACTAAATAGGTTAATAATTGTAAAAAAATGCTCATAGAAACACTTCTAAACTTGTAGGATAATCTTTTCTATGTTTATAATATCAGCAGATTTTGATCTTTAAAACATTTCAAGTTATATCAATCGGTAAAAATTTTCAGGCGTACTTTCTTGGTTTATTGAACTGGTTCGATGGGAAAACCTGTCGCCAGGGTTAAGTTAGAATGAATGTGACTTAAATCATTATTCTAGGGGAAGACTTTAGGTCACCACAAGGTGCACGTGCGGTTTTAACGCGCGGTGTGTCATCACGAATCAAAATAATGCTATAATTTGCTACTAATCGCGTATCACTTTTTTCCTTCTTCCTTTTTTTTTTCTTAATCTTCAAGATCCGATAGAATAACCGTGGATGACATCTGAGTCATATCGCTGAATTATTCAACAGATCCCACCTTTCTCCCCCCCTCAATGATTCATCTATTAAGTGATGATATGAATTCGAATTTGTGTGGGTTACAGGAATATGGATCAATCAAGGACTTCAGTGAGAGGAAAATTAAGTAATTATATCAGACTCTACTCGTCACTTTTTTCGTAGTAAGATTTTTAATTCGAAACAAAAAAAAAAGGAAAAAAAAAAAAAAGTCATTTCCAGAATATTTTTAAGCCGCAGAACATGAACAACACACACACAAAAAAAAAACACTCGTGTATTTCGAAGTGAGCAGTTTATTTTTCTTACTTTAATGTCTGCATTTTCAAAAGGTAGACATACACACCCCTCTTATTCTTGGAGGGGGAGAGGCTGTTATCTCCTCCTACTGTGTATTTTAAGCACAACATTAGTACTTTCAGCGGACAACCAGGTATTATCCCCAATCTTAATTTAAAAAAAAAAAAGAGCATAATTAAGCATTCCGAAAATATCCAGCCATTCTCGTATTAAAATAAAAGGTATTCATAAGAAGATTTTGCTTCATTTAATGAACATTTTATTTTAGAATATTCTGATGCATACATTTGATCATTTATAACGAAATTTAAATTTCCAAGTCGAGAATAACTTATATTCCCCTACATTATCTAGCTCAGTTTATGATGGTAATTCGATAGATTTTTACTTTTATTACTCCTTTTGTCATCGATTTTTAAGGCTTCGTTTTTAAATGAAATGTACTGAGAACAGCTGGCAACATTTTTTTTTACCATTTCTACGAATTCAGGCAATGAAAATAAAGATACATTTACCTGGGCTGTTTATTCTCGTATTGCTAAACAAACTTCCAGTTTAATCGTATTGAAAATTCACCATATACTCATATTTTGACTGAATAGAGATCATAAAATACTGAATTCTCTCCATGCAAACTGAAGCCTTGTACAGTTTTTTACAACTTCATACTAAACTTAATTTTAGTGTAAGGAGTCGGTCTTTTATCGTCTCATTTGTTTGTCCTAAGGTTTTTTAAAACATATAATACGCAGAATCTAGGTAATTTTTGACATAAATGGGCTCTGAATAATTTATTCTATTATGAAGTCAAATTCTCAGAGGATTGAATAATGCTTCACCAATTCCAAAAACAATTTAACATGTACATTATAGTGCGGTGACTGTTTTAACCACTGTGTGTTTAGAAATATTGATTTTAGTCACATATAAAGCTAAAAAAATTCTATATATTGGAGTTAAAAATTAAACTGTTCCCATGATATTTCAGTAACTTAGTTATAAACAAATAACCGAACATTATTGTTTAATAGGAGTTTTCTCGAAGAAATGAAGAATGTTTCTTTTTCGTAAACATACTTCTTATGAAATTCAAAATGAAAGGATTTCGAAGCCATCGAAAGATTCGCAACCATAGATTAGATCTTAATGCAACATTAACAACCGGTTGACAAAGGAATTTTAGAATCAGCCCCACCTACCTAACAGACCTTTTCGAAAAAAGAAATCAACGGAATTCCGTTCTAATAGCACCCTCCCGATACGAAATACGAACAAAAGAACGCATTCTCATCGTGCCAAACATTCTTCCTGCTACCTGAAATGGAGTTGCTCTTTTGGCCTGTGGACATTTCCGCAGTTGGGAGGGGAGAAAGAGTCCAGTAGTCGTCTGCAATCAGCCATATTCCATCTCTCGGAATCGGGGGCCGAAGCTGATGAGAATCAATCACTTATTTAGAGGTCTCGTTCCAGTTCGGGTTATTAATCCTCCGTTAGTCGCAATCATTTTCATCTTTAAATGGTCGCAATGTATTTCGAGGATATAAGCAGTGGCGTAGAGAGGGTAAGTGGCGCCCCTGGAATAATATAATTATTTAGCCCCGAGTCGGCATCAATGGTTTAGCAAGGATAAATGGCGCCCGGGTATTATTTTTCTCTCTCATCGTATTTGACATTAAGGAATGGTATAAACGCACCGTTGTTTTCTCTTCATGGCATCCCCGAAAACTGGCGCCTAGGCATCTGTATCTCGTTGCCCGTCCGCCGTCTTAGGCTGAGGTATAAAAATTGTTTTTTTCGTCGTGACGAATGTCAAACCTTCTGGCTTATGTAAACCAAAACACTTTAACTTTACAGACTTTACTAACCTGACAATAAGAATCTTAAGGAACACTACAATATTTTCGATAATTTAATAAAAACACAATGCAATAACATGTTTTTGACCGCGTCAACGTTACAAATACGAGTGGAATGACTACAAAAGTGGGGAAATTTTCTCGCTTGTCAGAAGCCAGGAAGAAATATTGTCACTTGTTTTAAAAGGGGGATTAAGAAAAACAGCTGTAGAGATTTTAAATAAAATAAAGAATTCAGGTCTAGCTCTGGGGGGCGGGGCGACTGCAGCCCCATAGCCCCCCTGGATTTGCCACTCGTAGAGGGGACAGCAATGCGATATCTCTCACTTTTCATTGCCTCTTTTTCTTGTGCGTTACCGCTGCTAGTCAACAACAGAATCAAAGCCCGCAGGCAACGGATGACAAGTGACCATTTAAACCACAGAAAAAAGAAGTTTTCCGTTGAAAACAGGATGGTAATGAGCGAGTCATGTAGACAGGGCTGTCCCTTAGAAATGTAGAAGGGGTCTTCGCTATTTGTAGAAGGGCAGAACCACGATAGTGTTCGCGCAGTTTTATTTGAAAGAACCGCAGATTGTGGCCCCTGAGGGACCAGCGTCTGCGCATCTCTCTTCTAAATATCGGACCACGATGTTTAGATGATTTTTTTAAAAATGAGAGCGCATCTCAAAAAGTTTTTTGGGTTTTTTTTCCAGATAGGTAGCATGTCATTTTGGTGGTCTAGGGGGTTGTATATTACTGCAAATCAAAAGTTTGTTTAGAGCCATTATCTGCGAAAATATTAAAACGGAAAGAAAAATAAAAGCATGTATTTGTAGCGGATTTTACGCTCTTTAATTTGTTAATTCACATGTAATATTAAAACTGCAGAGTTTTCGTGCTATTCAAGAAAAACTAAAAAAAGAGAGCAGAAAACCTGTAGCCATTGCGTACGGAATTTCTCGCTGTAACAAATTTAAAACGGCGTAACGCCGCGTTACCTATCTGAAAAAAAACTTTTTGAGATGCGCTCTTATTGAAAAAAAAAAAAAAAAAAAAACGTAGTTCCAACATGTTTAGGTTTTTTTTAAATTAATTTTTGAAATGTGTCACTTCATTTGTGTACACCCTGTAATTTTTAATCTATGAGTTCGCAGTACTCAATGAAATGCTTTGGTGTCACTATATTTTAATGGATAACATGCTTTCCCCTCCCCCCATCACCATGTTCTGCAGGCCGTGCTTTGAACTTTTTCCGGATAGAACTGCTCCTAAAACGATTTATAGTGAAAATATTTAATCGTCAGCTTTGCAGATGATTAAATATTTTCTCCGGTTTAACACATTTAAATAAAAATTTTATCTTAAAAATATTCCTTGTGTCGTGTCTTAATAGTCATATTTGAGCACTCGCCATTGTATCGTTTATATTAAATAATAATGTTACGACTTTAGAATGTCAATACAAATGACGCCAGTGCAACATTTGTATTAAAATAATTAATTTTACGACATCAAAATGTGACAAAAATTTTCTTATTTGTTTAAATCCGTTATATTAATTACAAGGAAGCATAATTACATAAAGCTTCTACGCATATTTGTTATTCAAACACAGTTTGAAAATTTGCCAAACATTCAGGCCATCTCTTGGGAGTTCGTATTTTTGTAGAGATATGATTATCTTGTTTGTCTTGCTTTATCCATTTTAGATAAGCATTCCTTTCCGAGGAAAGGGATGACAATGAGAAAAACACCAAGTGAAACTACTTGGAAACGAAAAAAGTTACAGATTTATGGTACATAAATCTTCGTCAGTCTATTTAAATACAAATTTCAGTAATTACAGGTATGTTTACAACTTTTAAAGTTGACATTCTTTGAAAACGAAGTCTTGAATTTACTTCTGATAACATAATATCGAAGTTCTTATGGAACTGTTTCTGCGCTTATATTGACCAGATTAGCTCATCCACGTTTTTCTAACAGCATTCAGAAAACAGGGACGAAATTATGTCAATGCAGAAGACGTATTTACATTACTCCAACTTGCGCCTTGGGCAATGGCTATATAATCTCAATTAAAATATTCAGAAAGGGTACCAAGTAGAATCCTTGGATTAAATGCTCGAAGTTCCAATTCAATCCGTGGTTAACAATTAATACTTTTTCTGCCACCCCTGGGAAAATTTTTGTACAAAACGGCAAATTTTTGTACCCCGTTCATTGCAACGAGCTATTCAACTGGTAGATAATTAAAGATCTGGCGAAAATTTTAGAGGGTCATAATTACGACCCTCCCCTTGTACACAGATCGTGCCCCCTGTCGGACGGGGAAACCCTGCACCCCGTCAGGCGGATTCTAGCGCCACTCCCGTATATGTCTTTATAGATCGTTCTTTTACAAACAACGCAACTGGCATTTAATGTTGCTTCATATGCAAAACATTGCGATAACGTTAAGCCTAAGCTTAACTTATGCTCACCGTTCTAGCCTAAGTTATGAGTTTGATATAAATAGCACCAACTGGAAATCAGTCATAAAAAACTAAGACTACATAGAAATAACATCTTTGCTAAGTCAAAATGTATTAAGTGACAATATATTTAAATATAGCTTCTACGGTTTGTGGCTCTATAAAAATTTCAAGAATGTTTAGATATCTTTCCTCTCCTCCCTACATTTTTTTTCGTAGTTCCTTCCTGATACATTTTTAACATTTTCCAACAAACGTTAGTAAAAGTTTAACTCTTACATGAAAAGTGCTAAATTATATCCAGCATCCATTAAATATTTTGCAATCTTGACCCGAATCAATTGATTTGATTCTTTTATTGGTAGTATACTGGTGACTAGTTTGGCGCCGCCGGGGGGCCATCTTCAAAAGGATAAAAATGTATCAAGATTTTATTCTCACTTTTTTTCTAATTACAGGAAAATTACATTTTGTCTAACAAGAGAATTGCCTATCTCGGTTACATCTAAATTTCTAAAGGACTTATAAGGATTATAACTGCTTGCGAAGGACTGACTTAGAAGGAATAAATGTCCTTACTAGTGTGACGATACCAGAAATGTTAAAAGAATTAAATTTTAGTCAATGGAGTCGAAATATTCTAACTTATAAAACAGTGTTCATTTCAAAGCTTGACTTGAATATCTCATATTTTTTAAATTTGGTGTTATAAGCATATGGGATGCTACCATGTATTTGTATACCTATCCTAATTGCATGGACAAAACTGTGTATTTCTTCTAATAAGTTCTATTCTCAATGGATTTTTTTTTATATGTAACTGATAAATACATCTATTTTGTTAAATAAATTTGAAAATATTGAAAAGAAAATAAATTAGGTGTTCCATCGATACACTTGAAAATGATCGAACTTTGCAGAAAAATTTAATTTGTATATTACAGACGTCCCCTTGCATCCCGTTTCCCGCTTCGGTTGTCGGAACCGAACACGTGCCGGTCGCTTGGCACAGTCACGGAAGGTCAAGGGTGGGAATACCAGGTGGCGAAAACTATTACCCTCATACCTGACTTCCAACTTTCTACGGTTGGATACCTAATCTGTCTTTAAACGGAGATCCGTCAGATGAAATTCCTCAAGGAGATCTTTCGTCGTAATGAATTACAGACAGTGATCCCTCCTCTAATTCACCTCTTTATCAGTTTCCTTTATTAAGGCTCGTCATGCTTAAACATTGTATTAAATCAAGAGTTTCTTGGGACTTCCTTCCAACTTAAGTCATAAAATGATTAAAGGATATTATTATTGATTAGAGAATAAAGGCATATCCCACAAGTAGTGTTCCTTAAAACATCGATAATTCAACTATCGATAGTCCAGTCGATAGTTCCAAGCTATCGATACTATCGATAGTTTTCTCCCCGGATAGTATATATAGATGTTTTTCCAGTCGATAGTTTAGAAACTATCGATAGTTGAATTCAGTAGTTTTGAAACTATCCATAGTTCCAGTCGATAGTTTTAAAACAATCGACTGAAAATTCGCCTATCGATAGTATTGCCCGGCAGAAAGCTATCGATAGTTTTGAGAAATCAGTCTATAGTTCCGAAAACCCGATACTATCGACTTGGTTTCGATAGTCTACTGATGTTTAAGGAACACTAATCCTAACCAAATCAAACGTCAAAGCACCACGAGTAAGCATGTTATAACTGTTGGCTTTAGCTTGAAAATTGTATGATATATAATGATCAAGCATTTATGTACGAGATGAAAGATCTTACTAACTCATTCTTTATTAAACAGAAAGCATCTATCTTAATAAGTTTGATAAATAATAAATGAAACAATAACTTAATTCACACAAATTAAAAGGTATACATTTGTAATAATTGAAAACAAAAAAAAAAAGCGAAATTCAATTAAATGGATTCCAGTAATGCTCAAATAGCAAATTTAGTGTTAAGAATTTTCAGTTTAAACTTTCAGATAATTAATTAATTTGCTTACCCGAGAATATTCATGAGCGTATAAGCAAAAACTAAATTTTTAAATTATTTTATTGAAAGCAAAATATTCTACCGCTCTTGAAAAGAATCGTTGACTTGAGAAAAAAACGCCACAAATCTACTTTTTAAACGGGAACATTTACGAAAGCTTACAAAATTAATTAAGTTGTTTTAATTAATGGAAATCTTGCAGTTAGTTCTCCCTAATTAACTGAAAATCGAATAAGAGCGATATTGGGTACTAGTTTCAAAGATATTCCCGCTGATTATCCTTTATTTTTTCACACCTCTTTGCCTAACTCTATTGACATGATTCAACTCCCGAAAAGAGACAAATGCGAAATTAATGTAAAGGATATGTAAAGGAATATCGTACAAAATGTAGATTACAGTAAAATTAATGTAATTCACCTCAACCCTTGACAACCATTGTTTGAAAAATTAGACTAAAATAATATCCTAAGAGAAAATGCAGTTCATAAACAATAATGAGGTGTTTTCAGATTTCATTATCGCTCCGTTTTAAAGATTAAATTATGATGCTCGCTTCTCTCCTGGATGGAAAAGATTATGAAGTGATTTTCACGGAGAGCTGTGTACATTTTCTGCCGGGGCCGGGTTGCTTACAATTTGGACAAAGCTTTTAAAGTCTCCTGAATGAAGATTTCTGGCTTTATTTGCCATCTGTATACAATCGGAGCGCTGGGGAGAATCACTTTCACTCTTTATTTGTGGAGACACTTTGTGAAAGACAAAATTACTCCTTTTACAGCCTATCTATCAAAGCGAACAAAAGCAAACCTATGCAAGGACACTTTCCCACGTTTTCCCTAATCTGCTTGGTTGCGGTTCAGTGGTTTGGGGACTTTTGAAGAGAAAGATACCTTCAAATTGCTGTCGTAAAGTCGTAAACACAGCAGGCAAAACCCTCCCTCCTACCACAATAAATTGAAAGGAGATGCGTTGCTTCTTGCCCCTCTTCCTTAACTCTTTCCCAAGTATTTGACCGATTCCTCAACTCTTTGAAGCAAGGTGGGTTATTTTCTGAACCACTCTGAATGATGCATCTTTTACACATTCTTGCTGAATAGCGCTTATTATAAAAACCATATAATAGGAAAAACACACAGATTAATTTTTAGGAATTGAAACGAATTAATAACAATATTTTTCAGCTTCCTAAAGGGTTAAATCAATCCTTACGCCCACACGTGTATAATTATGCATCTTATTATCTTTCGTGCCCCAAGGAGTTAAACGAACCGCGACTGCATTATCCAAATGTAATTAAAGCTCAATGATTACTAAATAACCGGCTCAATATATTTAACTTGAATTTACGTAGTTAGTTGATTGTTTTATTTTTTTCGTGTATAATTTTAAATAGCAGTAAAAGAAACACGCACATTAAATGTAAAAATAAACAGTGAAAGGTACATTCTAATTTAGGGATGGGCTCCAGGGGTGGGCAATGGGGTTGGACGCCAGCCGTAGGAAGCACAATGGAGAGAAAACATTAGTAAGTTTGTCATTTTTTAAAGCCAAACATGATGAGGGGACGAAAAAATATTATACGTCGGCCACCAATTACATTCGCTAAGCCACTGATGAGTACTGTGGGGGGAGTGCGAAAAAAATCCTTTAATGCCCCCAGAACCACTTACCTTCGCTACGCCACTGATGCACTGTTATGTCATTTCCAACTATAGACAATGAGAACATCCTGAGACTAGAAATTCTACTCTTCCTCCTTATCAATACCATTTAATTTAACAAGTAAAGCAATATGGGATACGGAATCTTTGAGTAAATTAACTGAGTAAAAGCCCTCGAAAAATGCTTCAAAAAACATAACAAACAGTATAAAAATCAAAAATATTTAGGACCCGATAAAAAATATAATAGGTGAAAAATAATTTATAAAATAAGTAAAGAAAATAATAGCTCCATAGGGATTGCCAGAATGACAAAATACGACCTCTCTTATAACTGCACATTCTGAACGCCTTATATATCTTTCTTAAATATATTTACAAAAAAAAAAAATCTTTGCTGCGAAAACTTTGCAGTAAACTTAGCTAAGGTATAAAGCTTCTCATTTCATAGCTTATGTCACTTAGTACTGTTGAAGCTGATTCCATATTGAATCCTATACAATATTCTGTACTAACCTTAAATCGCTAATATACTTTTGCTGTGAAGAATGCTAAATTGCTTGTTTCAGCTAATTTAGTTTCGTTCTTGAATTTGCAGCTTCGTGTTGGGACGATTCCCCCTCCCCCCCCAATTGAAAAGAATTCTTATTAGTTTTTCCGTTTCCTAGGAATAATATCAATCTGTTGATTTTTCATCTATTTATTTTTCTTTGTTCTTTTTTCGTAATTGCCCTCCCCCCCCCCCAGTTACACACACACTTCTAAGGAAATCAGACGAAGTTGAAAAAACTGGTAGTGGTCTCGAAATCTGCAGTTTTCCTAGCCAGAACCATTTCTTAAATATTAGGGAAATTTTCAGAAGGAAGAAAATATAGGAATTATGAGAACTAGCCAAAAAATATTTTTTAAACTTGAGGAATGGTTCATGATATCAAATTTCGAAAATTTTAAATGCCAAGTGACGGAATTTATTTCTAACTTAACAGGCCCCACCAACGTTAAATGCAACCCGCAAATTAATTCTCGGTAATCTGGAAACCCAAATAATACTAGGTATTTATTAATTTACGACGATCTGTTTTTTGATTCATCCTATCAGAAATACAAGCTGCATGTGGTATTGTAGTTAAAATATGAAATGACCATATTCTCAAAAATAATCCTAACTAAACAGACGAATAATACGTATATTATATTTCAATGTGAAATGCTATGAACTAAAATTCCAAATGAGTGATTTTGAACTATCATAACTGTATATAGTGCTTTTCACAGGAAAAGACCATATTCTCTAAAATAATTATAACTAAACTGTCGAATAATACGTATATTACATTTCAATGTGAAATACAATGAACTAAAATTCCAAATGAGCGATTTTGAATTATCATAACTGTATTTAGTGCTTTTCGCAGGAAATTGATACTTTGCAGATAAAATAGTGTATTAGATTAGTATGTTATGAATACTGTTTTAGCGTATTTAGATTACGCATAGTTTTGTTTATTAGTGGAGCCAATATATTTTTCTTACATGGAAACTGAATTTGAGAGTTCAAATTTTGGTTCATCAGTGAAAATTCTTATTTTTTCATTCTCTTTAAAAGTTGTCACGCTTTAAAATGGATTCTAAAGCTGCTGATTGCTGATTTCTGCCGAGGGAAATAGAATAAAATCATAAAATTAGTATCAAAATATTATAGGACTGTATATTTTAGGGCAATATAAATGGCCTCTGTGACTTTATAGCTAGGGTTACCATAATTGTCAAGCATTGATACGGCACGTTTCTGTGCTAAATAAATAAAACATGAAAATATTGGGTAGATAATGACTTATTTTACTCTGATAAAAAATCAGAGCTGTCTAACAGTTTGGGTAATCTAATAAAATGAACACATAGAATAATAATAAGAAAGAGCTTCCAATCCCTTTTAGCACATTCATATTTTAACGTTTGTTTGATTTTAAAATATGAATGGGCTAAAAAGGATAACTCATTTTTTCTTTCACGTAATTAAAAGATTAGGTGAAAGTCATTTTAAAATTATAATGACAGATCAAAATTGCTTCGATTGTCTCCACTGACAACCTCTTCCTTTCGTCCGACCATTGAATTGGCATTAGGGAAAATATTCTCTCCATATTTACATTGTGGGTTGGAATGACAAATACGTATTCGTACAGCTTTATTAGACATCACTTCTGATCAGGATACTTTGTATCCTCAAACAACTTCAGCCATTTCTCTTCCATACTCAATTTCATAGTTGCTCTGCAGTTTTGGTTGGTATTTAATTATCTCTAAATAATCTTTTAGATATGCAAATCGGTTGAATAAAATCTCAATGTTGCCAATCTCTATGTTTCTTACTTATAAGTAGTTTAGTGAGAAAACGGGACAAATAGTAATACGGGACTGAGTGGTGAAATACAGTGACAGTCCCGTATACTGTCCTACCGCCAGGAGAAAAACCCGGGACAGGATTGCAGCAAGTAGACGAGTCGAAGGAAGGAGGTAAACGGGTATAAAATCAACCGCAACATTTGGCGAACAAAGCACACTTCGTTAGGCGAGGAATTCGTTTTCGACCGTAGTACAAAGCGAATCGAGACTTCCGTCGGTTCTATCTGCGCCAAATGAAATAAAGGCCTTTCCTTAACCCCCAAAATGCAGTGGAATATTCCGTTTCCATGACGCCCGCCACAGGCATGTCTGGTGTCTAGGGTTTTTCTCGTGGCGGTAATACAGTGTATAGGACGCATGACAACCCTACTTATAGCAGTCTCGGCTTCGGTACGAAAAGTCCACTGAAGGAATGCCGCCTATGGTGTCGTCCTCTTCAATCTGATAACAGTTCAAAATTATGAGGTCTGTCTCAAAACATCCCTTGTTTAACTTCAGAACAAAACACTAACCTAAACAAACTGGTAACATATTTTTTCCCTTCAAATTTCAATTCAACAACTATTGAAATGTTGCAAGAGGTATCCAGGCTTTGTCTTTACTAGGAGGTAAAGAGAAAAGACATTTCCTCTTACGGTGATACAAATTTGGCAAGAAAGTTAGATTTAAACATTGTAAATTACATATATCTTTTAAACAGGAGACCACAGAGATTTAACAACTATGCGTGTGTATAGAATCATAAAACTTTTAAATTCTGCTTAATTTAATATATTAAGATACAAATATTAATATATACGTCTTTTTTTTTGTAAAATACATGTTTTCTATTTAATTATTTAACTGGTATTTAGTGAAAAGCATTTTTTTTTAAAAAAATCAAAATAACAGGAAATTTATCAGGCTTGGAACGCTGAATACTTTTGCTCGGCTTAAATTTTCCCTTATTGGAGAAAAGTTCGACAGTTTCAATTTCCTATTAAACTAGAAATAATTTTATTCACAGAAAAATCCAATGAATATTGTTTCGAAATAACTTATTCCCAAGTATTGAGCTCGAAAATCTCACAAACTGATAATATTTTAAAATCTTATTTGTGAATTCTTAAATTCTGTGATATTTTTGGAATAACATATCAACGGATTACAAGATACTCTGTCTTCTAAATCTATTTAAGATTCTATAATATTGAAAAACAAGTGCAGAATCCTCTCGAAACGCACCATCAACTCTTTCTGCCCTTGCTAAAAAATATTTGATCGGAATTCGCCCCGAAACAAGAGTTGACCTTCGCCAGACACAAGTGGCGCCTTGCTACAATTTTGCTTTTAAATCTTCTGCATACTCGCATATTTGTCTACGAGCATACCACGCGAACCTGTCCAAAGAATAGGGTGTAGTTTCTGCTAACTGGCTCGAAAGGTATTCAAACCATCCTGCTACGCGTGATAACGATAAATGACACGGATGCTGCATTTGCTGCTAATGTATCTTGATAGCATTAATTTAGAGACCCAAAAGATAAAAAATTAAATAATATATCAATGATTAATGGGAACGGTTAACTGTTGAAGAACAAACTGTAAATAGCACAACAGAAAGGAATCTATATAACAGTAGAAAGCTGCGTGGATAAAGTTTCAATGCTTATATCCATTTTTAATAAAAAAAAATATAAATAAAAATCAAAACAAATATTCAAGAATTAGATGATCTTAGATTTTAAAACTAAATTTCTGGATAAATCTGTAAGTAAAATCATTTTGCTGTATTTTCGTAAATGTTTTGGTAGTATAAAAGTTGTAAATGATTCATGGATTTCTAGCTTCCTTTGAAGAATTTAATATGACCGTATTTAGTTAACCTGTCCATTATTTTTTTTTCTTCAGATAATAAATAAATTATGATAATGCACTTAAAATACAACTTTGGTTGCAACAGTGAAACATTTCATAACACTTTAAGGCAAATTATATATAATTCACCCAATGGATTCTGAGAGTCAAAATTTTCTGAGAACTTCTATCACTATTGCACTGAGTTGTGTCCCAAATCTTAAATATGCTGATAAACACAACTTTCTAGAACAGTTTTCACTGTGCCAGGCAATATCAAAATAGCATCTGTGTTGCATATTATTTTACATTTACCTATTTTTAAGCGTAACGTTATATTTTTACATTCAAGAAATGCATCTTTTCTTATTAAAAAAAATCACATCTTTGACCCTAGGACTTGAGAATAGTTGGACTTGAATTTTAATCCTTTTATAAATATAATTAAGTTTTCTCTTTTCTATTCTTAATGATGAAATTAAAAACCTTGTAGCGTTCGTTTTCCTGTACCTTCTAGAAACACCTTCTTAATCAAATTATGGAATTTTTTCGCTAAACAAAACTCTGTACTATACAATTTGCTTTCTCTAAAATAAACTTAACTCTTTGGTATTGTATATTCTAGGATTCGGAAACCCTCCGCATTTTTGTGCATGCGTCAGGCGGTGTAAATTTCACTAAAATAAAGGGAAAGTTTAAAATGGAGGGGAAGACGTTTACTTTTATTTAGAGTGACCTAAGATAGAACCCCGGAAATGCGCTCTTCTTATTTATTGCCTGTCACCCCTTTCCGGAGTAAAACCGTCCGAAAGTCCTCGTCTCAGGATATTGAAACGATCAATATTTATATGTCTAAATAAAACTAAAATTTACATTCACTCTTCATGTAAACTTTTCAATTTTTCTGTGAAGTTTTTTGTACTGAATCTTTTATCTACAGTACTAGTATTAATACAGTATAATCTTTCTATAATTTCTTATAGTACTTTTTCAAAAAGGTCTATATTATTATATAACTACTTTGTAAAAACTCTTCAGAGTTTAAGGAAAATTAAAAACGACTGTTTTTTGACAATTTTGTTACAAAAAACAGTCGTTGTGTGCTTTTTAAATGATCGGGTTTTGTTAGTTTATGCAAATTATCTTGGACTTAAAGTCTTAAACATAAAATATATCTGGGCAGTTTGTAATATATATAGGGAGTAAGTACTATTTATTTCGTTTTATTCTTTTCCATTCACTGTTTTATTTCCTATTTAAAATTTTAATTAATTATCCTAAATAAATTCTTATCGTTTATTGAAAGATACAATGCACCTGGATCTAAATTTTAATGGCTGCATTTTCCATTATCTAACTTTTTTTGAAGGCTTTCTTATGTTCGTCTGTTAAGGTTTATTATTTTCTTTGTAAAGTCTTCCTGCGTAAAAACCCGTAAAGTTAAAAAAACAACACTAATTTTCTGATTAAATTTTTCTTAATTTCTCTGACAAAAAATTGAGTTAAAGAATAGACATTTTTCTACTGAAATATTGTATGTTCTCGGATTCCGAAACCCTCCGCGCTTTTTGCGCATGCGCCAGTCGGAGTTATTTTCACCAAAACATGGGAAAAGAGAAGAATGGAAGGGAAGATGTTTACATTTTACTTAGCGTGATCTAACAAAGAACTCCGGAAATGTGCTCATATGACTCATTGCCTGACGCCCCTATCGTCCATAAAAGCGCTAGTTTCGGGATATTGAAACGAACTATATTATGAAGTATTTCAGTGTAAAATAACCTCATAAATTTACATTCCTTTTCTGAAATGAGCATCCTTTAAAGTAATTGTTAAATTAACTATACTTTATAAAATCATCACACGAAATGTATCTTGAAAGGAAGCATTTCTTGTACGAATAACTTATAAAATCAGCTCAAATATTTGGAATTCATAGCCCATAAGTAAGGAATGAATTATTTCATAAAATAATTCTTGATTCCTTTTTTAAGAAAAGGAAATAGTCCTTGATTTATTTAGTTTTGCAAATGTTTGGTGGCATTTGAAGAGACCAGTTCTCTATCCTTGACTATATTTTGAAGATACCGAAGAACAGACCAAGAATGATTAACAGAATTTTGTAATTAACAGACAGACATATTAGAATTATATAATTAAGACAAAGCTACACATCTTGACTATACATTTATTTTTGAGTTAAATGAAAATTAAAATAACCAGCTGAGTTTAAAGTAACTTAATTCCACAACATTCATATATTGCTCATAACAGTGTTTAATTTGTGGTGCACAGTTGGTTTAATGCCACATAAATTCGTACATGTTCTTGCATAATTCAGCACTTCTTCGTTGCCCCATAAGTTCTAACATTTCCAAGCCCACCGGTTTCTTAACCGATAGATCATTTATAACAAATTCGAACGTCTGCCCGCAGACGATAATTATCTGTTCAGGTATACACCGGACGACATCCATCCCGATATTTTTCACCTCCATACTTTCCTCTTTTCCGGTTAAAACAATCTCGCGCACAATCGTCGCAGCGAATCAATCAGACAGGTGGGTCCAGTCACGATCGCAGATTAGATCGCTGCGTCTCCCCTCCCATCCCCCAGTGTTCGAACTTCCTTTTCAAAACACAAAGGTGGGGAAAGAGGAAAAAGGAAGAAGGGAGGGAGGAATGGGCCCCTGTTTGCAAGTAGGGTCAAGAGGTTGAGCTTTACCACTGTTCCGAGCACGCGTACGTAAGTGCATATTGCCCATTAGTTGATAAGGTTACAGGTATTCTGGTCGCTACTTTTTGCTTATCGCTTTATTTTGTAATGATTCCTTCAGATTATGATGAAGCACTTTTCTTGTTTTGATTGCATTTTTAGCAATAAAAAATACTGGGGCATAAATTACACCTAGAGGCTTTCCTCCTCTATTTTTGCAATTAAATGTACTTCTTAAATATATTTTATAGTGGTTCAATTTATTGCATTGTTATTTTCAAAATGATCATTTGATATTCAAAAAGGATGGTCTGAACTAATTTCTTCAATAAAATATAAATTTGTTCTCTTAAAGTCATCACATCCCATTACAATTAATACCTATCCTCTCTTTGCATCTAATTAGAGCATCATTAAGAAAAATATTGGGGAGGGAGAAACAGTAAATATGATAATAACTTATGTAATCAAAGACAAAAGTATTCGGACAATAAGTAGGAATTGTAATGTATTTTTTGTACTGAAAGGAACTTGAAATATCTCCTTTTATAAGTATACTTTATATTGTTTGCTTTGAAATGCAGTCGTGGGATAGCCAAGCCGAGTCAGGCTCTTGCGCCATAGAATCCTCGTAAATCATACTGTGATATTCTTGATGTAATTTCGATGACTAGTCTAAAAAATGATAAAGTGAATTTGAACAACTTCCTAAAATATCAACAAGATCTTTAAATATTTCGGGCAATTTGGATAAGTTCCCTCGACAGAAGTGAAACATCTTTTCACGGATGAGTCACGCATAATTATCCGTCACCTTCTCCAGAGTTTTTGCTTCTTCCAAAGCGTGTTTGCTTTTTCAGGGTAACGGTCTGCAATGGCATGGAATCGACTGATTGTTTTGCCGGCAGGTAGGACCTCAAGTAATTTGATTTAAATCGCTCGTCATCTTACGAGAAAGGATACATTTTGTATAAGATTTTTCTATGCGGCGTAAGGTCAAGAGTTCATTATTAACAAAACTTTTAATGGAGTCTTTGACAAAGTTTTATTTCAAACCTCTCTCTTCCATCTCCCCTTCTTAGCATAAGTTTTTGAACCGACTTTTTTTTTTTAATACTTTAAATTCAAAAGGGGAAGACGTAAAGAGGATTCTCCTAAACCATGGATTCTTAAAATTTCCACTTGATATCTCATATGCACCCATAAGTAAAAAACAAAATAGAAAAATGAAGTATTAACGATAAATGAAATTAAATTTAATTAAATGTTTATTTTATCTCATTGAAAGTTGCTCCTTCCAATCTGAAATTAAAAATTATAAAATTTTACTAGGCCGTTGCTAAGATATGGAGGGGAATTTCAATATCCAACTATATTTCAAAATGAAACAAAAAAAATTAACTTGTAAAAAAAAATTCATTCTAGATTTTTGCATAAAAATGCTTAATTATACAAATTATATTGTTATATTAATGAAGTAACCTAGGTAAGATATAATTTTGCTAACTGAAAGGGTAAAATGGATTTCATATGGATGCTTATTATCGGTCCCCACTCATAAAATAACGCCGCGGTGACCTTCTGGTATGGTCTCAGCTTCCGGTTTCCATGTTCGAGACCCAATTCCACTGAATATCCGCAGGGTATGGGTACTATTGAACGTTAAATCACATGTGGTGACCAAACGTCTTCCCGCTGGATTGGTGCGGAAGTTTGGAGAGGGGAGTGACAACTCGGGTGTCGAACTCGTTATCTGACCGCGGTTCAAAATTGCGAGGTCCGTCCCAAAATAGCCCTCGTGTTGCTTCAAAACTAACATTGATCTAACTAAACCAAAGCAAACTAGTCCTAGATTTAGAAAAACTACCATTTTTAATCTCCAAGTGGAACCACTAACATATGAACATATTCCTTTATGATGAAACTTCATAACCTTTAGACTTTTACCACTCTTTACATAAAGAAAATTATTAATTTTTCAATGAGAAAAAAACACATAAAATGAGGGGAGGGGATGTATACAATAATAAAATAGCTTTCATTTCTAGTTATTCTAGTTAAGCAAAAATACTAAAAGAAACGATATTAAATACTATATAACCAGTATTACAAGAGTTTAATTTCAACCTGGTGAAAATAAGGATTTTCTTAATTCATTTCTTGAAGCTCAGTCCTGTTCTGTTCGCATTAAGAATTTTTGTCCATTTGTCTGAAATTGCCCAAGCGTTATGTTTTCAAATCTTCTCTATTAATAAATGTTGAAGTAAAAATTCTTCCAATTCTTGACTCTACTACTTATAGTTAGTTTAGTTATATTAACGTCCCGTTTTGAAGCAACACGAGGGCTATTTTGGGACGGACCTCGTAATTTCTACTACTTGTAATAAAGCTCTATTCTATTCTAGCATTGTTTATAAATTAATCCAATTCATCACTAATAGTGAAATACCATACACACTATGCATTAGACAAAATGCCTATATCGATACTTGCTTGAGTCGAGACGAATAGGTTCTCTTTTTTTGTATAACCAACAAAATATTGTAGATCCGCCACTGGGCAAGGTTATGAAGTTCTTACAAATTCATCACCCTACTGTACTAACTCCCCCTTCTGCTTAAAGGTTGAGACCGGTCAAATGCGTTAATTGGGGCCACAGCAACCACTGCTACCAAGATGCGGAGGAAACGATCGAGGTCGGGGGTTATCCAGGGTGTGTCCGTACACCTGAGGATATTTCACCGTTCTCATACCATTCCCACGATCATCCCTCGCAGCTCCTGCAACTGAAAAGGGGGTATTTAGCGAAATCTTCAGCATCTTGGAATGTGAACTGCACAGTAGACATTTACTAGTTTTTTTTTCTTGTGATGATGTATTGATTGTTGTATGCACTTGGGTGAAATGTGGCGCGCCCTAATGAGTTTGAGTATTGGGAAAGTAGCAGGTTTAGAGATTTTAACCACCACTGAGGGTTAAACTAGGTCATTAGTTATTGCATACACACTGCAAGATTATATTTCTCTTTATTGGCGAGGTATTCTTTTTCTTCATGAAAAAATTTGGTAAACGCATTCCTTGTATGCACCCATGTGAACAGTGGCGTACCTATGGGGGGAGGGGGTCGTCCGCCCCAGGCGGCACTTCGAAAGGGGCGGAAAAATTAGACATATAGGGAAACAATTTTATAGCTAAGGAGAGCAACGCATTCTATCAATTGTGATTTATTCGTATTATGTGCGTATTTTCGGTAAATTGTCGGCATATGAAAGAAAGTCTGGTGGTGGAAACACGATTTTACAAGCTATCTGCAGAGACAAAGGGCGTCAAATGACGAATTACGTTATTAAATATATTTTTTCCCCTGGAATTTATAATTTTTTATTTTGAGGTTTATGTTACTTGCAAAGAAAGGGCGGCATAATGAAAGTTCGCCCCGGGCGGTACAATAGCGGTAAGTTACAGGTACGCCACTGCATGTGAAATATAAGTATGGAAAGTAAAATAAATATTTTTCGGACAAGTAAATATATCTATAATAGGTTTTCCTAGATCACGCTGATTTTTCAGATTTCAATCTTAATAAAAAGCTGAGAGATTTCAGCTCAGCATATTTAAAATGTTTATACATGTAAATTTATCAAAATCTTAGGCAATGCTAACGATTTCGCAGATTTTCTCATTTAAGACTGTTTTGTTATGACATTTCGGATTTATTTTCTCGTCACTCTTCAGCTGAAATAAATAATTAGATTTCTAACGTCTTTGAAATAAAGGAAACATTCAGATGATGAAAGGAAAAGTTTTAAATGGTTATAGAATTACCCCTCCTTTTTCCCCCCTTTCCAGGAATATGTTAAAAGTAATTATCATAAATATGGCCAATAAAATGCTTAAGCTCTTGCAATTCTTTAAATGAATAATAAAATTTAAGCTAAAATGTAAGCAGTGTGTTCCAAGAATTTCAAAAATTAATCGATTAATTATCTATTTTTTTCCTTAATTTTTCAAAAATATTATAAATCTTTTCTCTTATTGTGAAACTTATTTTTGTTGCAAACCCCAGCTTGTACATTCATACTTGAAATTCTAGATTCAGAACATTTCTCTTGAAAATTGTAAATATCTACATAAATTTTTTGGACATCTAATAGAAAATCCTTTAGATGCTTGTTTAAACAAAGACTAATTTTTTTAAAATTACCTTTTTGATTTCAGATACCGATATTTTCTTTCTTTGTTGAAACAATTTGGA
Source organism: Araneus ventricosus (assembly GCA_013235015.1). NCBI lineage: Eukaryota > Metazoa > Arthropoda > Arachnida > Araneae > Araneidae > Araneus > Araneus ventricosus. The sequence goes on from BGPR01001569.1 coordinate 169,816, forward strand.
GGTTCCTAAATTCTGTTACTAGTTCGTAACATTTCTTCCGCTTATACGTGCGAAGAATCTACAGAATACCATATTTTAATCGGAAATAGATATTTGTATTCCTATATGGGATATCGTTCCGAGACTGTCTGACAGAAAGCACAAAACTTGTTTATGTGATGTGTTACATCCAATCATTCAAATATTATGTGTCATGGACTTGTATACTTTGTTTCAGATTTCTTTTTGATTTTCCTTTCTCCTGCTGACTTCGAACTAAAACACAGAAGATGTCAAATGTTATTGACGAGTAACATCAGAAGAGTTTCATGGGCGAGACAAACTAGTAACTTTTAGACAATACGAATCGAATATTCTCTCAATAGTTTATCGTGATAAGAATTTGAAAATCGCTAGAGGTTATATATTAAAGTATTAATTTTACCAACTAAAACTGCATTGTATAATGTATATTTTATCAATGGAAGCAAGATGTCTTAGTGAAAATGTAATCGCATAATTTATTGACTGCATTCCTCGATTTGCTCAATGCAACTTTAGGGAAGGAAAAATTCATAAATAAAATCAGTTCAACATTTTAATCAATAAAACAAAACTGTTTCAGAACAAACCTTAATAAATTGATTAATTTTTTTCTTTTCATATCAAGGATATGAGTGGCATATAAAATAATCGCTTCTCCTGAAGTGAAAAATGTGTATGCAGACGTTATAAGCTTACTTCATCTGTAAGGCACTTAATACAAGAGCCCATTTTGTTTAGGAAACAAATTGCTATTCAAAAAGGATACTGACTCTGAATATGACGCCAAATTTTATTTGTTTTATGTTTTCTTCTGACAGGAAAATTGATAGTTCCATCCTACGACAAAACTTCCCAGAACAAAACACTCGAGCATCCGTTTCTTTCAAGGCTAGCAGGAAAGTCCACGACTAGGCGCCATTTTTCCCACGCGGCGCACCTAAAAAAGAACAAACAAACAAACCTCTTGTTGCCATAGGAACTCCTTCCTCTAGAGTAGGGATTGGATAACACGAGTCACCTTCATCCGCATCTGATTTGCTCCGTTAGTCCTGTCTCCGCCCACTCCGACGCGACATGACATTCTTCTTGAGTCAAGAAGCAATCTTGTTATCAGGAACTACATACCTGATTACGAAGACGCAATAATGAGTTAGGGATGTATCGAGTTTAAGTGCGAATGAGGATTTGATGCGGATGTAGCAGTTCTCCCCCTGGAGGCTACTACGGTGTGGAGAAGGATGTAAAAACAATTATGTAGGGTTGTTACGCCTAAGGTGTATCCTGTTAGACCTTAATTACTCGGAAAAAAGAATAAGCAAGCCATAATTCTTAGGGGATATCTAGTGACAAGTGATATTTTAAGAGCAAAGAATCTGTGGAATAAAGCAATATTAAAAAGTAAGAGTAGAAAGGAATGCATAAGGGTAAGAAACTGCAAACATGTCACTTTCTCAACAACATCAGTTAGAATTTTGAACCGGTTTGCTTAACTTATGAAAGCTTGAAAAGAAACCTAGGAAAACGTCAAAAATTGAATGTTACTTGGAATTCGTCACGTCTGAAGTATGGATTTACATAAATTTTTGGATTAGGAGGAATTAGTGAAGGAGATAATAAGTCGACAACAACGAAAAAGGAACTTCTTTTTGCTATGCGATTTGTGTGACAATATATTTAAACAAATCATTACAGGGAAATGTCAATATGTTTTAAAGTTTTTGATTTAGCAGCGGCGATCACTCAATTCCCATTCTGGTTCTCTCTCTAGCTAGTTCTCTCTCTATTTCCACATTTTTAATCCGGATTTTAAGCCGGCATCTCTCGCTAGCACTCTCTCTCTCTATTTCCATATTTTCAAACCATATTTCCTTCCATATTTTCAACAGTTATGATAACTTCTACACGCCCCCTCCCCCCACATTTTCTATCCTTTTATAGACCCCACTCACTTTATCTCCTTGTATTCTTTATTATTTCTCAATCTCGGTAAAGAAATACGATAGCAGAAAAGGGGAAGACATGAAAAGGAGAAGAGGGATCTAATCACTAAAATTAAATTAAAAGATATATTCTGTTCGAACTAAAATAAAATACCGGGTTTTAAAGTATGTAAATGCAAGTAATATTTCTAATCTTAGTTAGTACTGTAATAGTTCAATCTTTAATTTCTTATCCTTTTGTGTTTGAGTCATTTCCATTAAAAGACTATTATTCAGATTACATGGGTTTTATTTTCTCATTACCCGCCAAATATATATATATATATATATATATATATCAAAACCAACATATAAACACAAAATAAAAACTCAAAAACAGTAAAAAAGATATATATATATATTATCTGGCTTCGATGTTTGTCGTGCAACCCAAAATTTTATATTATATCACTTGTGGCAAGAAGCAATTTTTTTGTTCTTTCCACATTTTATCTTACACTTACAAAAGATATACTGATGCTATTTAAAATTCGAAAATTAATTGGAAGAAGGGACATAACAAACTGCCAAATTAGCCGGATGCTAATTTGGCAGTTTTGGCAAACAAAACGGGTTTCTGTTTAATTATATGGGAGATCGGGTCTAAATACTAAAAGATTGAAAAGCTCTGGTGTATTTCTTAAAATTACCGTTCAAGAATTTTTATTCAATGAATTCCATTATACGCATATTTTTTTAATTTATCAGTTAGAAATTCTCCTTTGCTAAAAACCTAATGTTTTTTCAACTTTATCTTTCAGAAAATCAGAACACAGAGGTTTCAAATCTTGTAGACTTAGCTCTCGAGATATTGCAAAGTAAGTTTCCAAATATTTGACTATTTAGGTACTATTCTCTCTTCCTCGCAATTTTTATATATATGAACACACATTTACTATTATTTATGCATTTCGCCTAAAATAGATCAAGATATGTCGCGCAAAATATACGAATTACTTAGAATGTTTCGTTTTCACAATATGTTTGAAAACATTTTGTGTGTATTGACAGTGTCCAGCTAAACGTTCCAAATGTCTCTTGGAGATCTAGTTCTCATCTTTTGACCAACTTAGGTACAGATTTCTAACAGAATTTCTAAATTGACCAAATGTTTTATCTTTTCAATCAAAAAGTTATTCAAGACGGGTTTCTGTTTAAGTATTATTAAATACTAAGGACTGTCTTGGGAAGCGTATAATGAACTGATGATGAAATTCACGTTTAAAAGATGTAACATTCATTCACTTTTACTAATTTGCCACAGCCGTGGATTCATGGCTGGTAGTTGGGGGAGCAAAACACAAACTGTGTTATATATTTAAAAAGGTAGTCTAACTAGGAGCTCATAAACTAGCATAGAACAGGTTAATGATAATGCTTGAATTTCTTGAAATTTTTCATTTAATTGTAACTTTCTGTATTTTCATATTTCAGTTAAATCTTAAAATTCTTTTACCAGAAAGCTTTAACCTTTTCTATTTAGTATTTGCCTTCTGTTTTCCAGTTCTTTAAATGTCTAGTAAATAACGTCATGTAAAATTTCTAAACTTATTATTTGAATAAACCATTTCTACAACAGTATTATATAATCTACAGAAACTATTGCTTAAATTTAAGCGAAGACTCGAATAAAATATTTAATTCCACTATTATTTTTGCCAATCTAAGTAGTTGTACTTGCATAACGTATTTTATTCCTTTCGAAGCCCAATTTCATATAATTTTCAATATTGAGTTGAAGGACAGAAAATTTAGGTGATTTTTTTTTGACTTTGTATGTTCGAGAATACATTTTCTTTCTATAAAAAAATCTCTTATGAAATATGAAAGAGCATTTGTTATTTGAAAATTGCTTGGTTACTTGGTATTATTTCGAAACTTTAGAATTTTTGAAAAGTTCTTTAAATTGCTAACATGTGGAAAAAATGCTTATAATGAATATCATACTGAAAACAAACCTACATCAAGAGCTATAAATTTTTAAGCAAAATGGAATGATCTAATGCTCATTCTGTCTGTTCTGTTTAGATGAATCTGGGCGTCTAAATGATTCCAACTTGTCTTATGCAACACCAGAGACTTCGAGATCTCCCCATGTCTATATGTGTTATCCAGAAAGTAAGTCCTGTTAGAAATTTAAGCCCATATGCTCTGCAATAGTAAGAGTGCTTATCAAATTTCAACAGCGATTTTAGGATACTAGAAATTACAACTACCGTTACAAACGAAATTTTTAAAATCCGCAATTTTTAACTCCTTTTTCACAAATACCGAGATAAACTGTTTAAGACGATTATCTGCCCGGCCTCAAAACAATTGTTCTGCTGTACAAATTTCAAATTTCAGACCAAAATTTAGTTGAAATATTCTATAATTTTAATGCGTCTTCGAGGTAAAACTAGTAATTTACGATTACATACGAGTTTAAGAACGATTTTTAAGTTTAAAGCTTTATAAAATTGAAGCCAATAAGTTTATTATTAAATTCGAAATCTGAAATTGTTCAAAAGGATGAAAAATCATTGTTGAATTTATAAAATGTGCATTACTTGTATAATTTTAAATAGCATCACTTATTTTCCACATAAGAAGCAACTCGTCAATGCTCAATTGAAAGAAACCATAGCATCTTTTATCCTGGCTCAGACAGCAGTCTCGTTTCACAAGCAGTGTTCAAAGAATATGCTGTCATATTATTCTCGTAATTATCTTTAGGTACGTGGCATGGGGCGGCGTTCTGTTATATTATTCTGGAAATGATCCACGGTGGCCTGGAGGCAGAGTATCAGAAAGATAACGGGTTATAGAGCAGATTCCACTGAAATTCCACCGCGTATGTTGGCAGGGGGCACGTTAAATCTGTTGTTGGTCAAACCCCTTTCGCGTTAATAGAGTGGGACATTCAGGGAGCCTGTTTATATGCTGTTCTGGTAATCTGATCATGGTTCGAAATGATGATGGCCGTCCCGTGCATCCTTTGTGTAGCTTTGTTAACCTAACAAGTCATGTCAAAATCAACCATATTCTGTAAAAAGTCAAAAATCAGTTTAATGAACGAATGGATACAAGAACGCGAAAGTCCAAAGTTTTCAAGAACGCAAAAAATAAAGATATGTTTATTTTCTAATAAATTTTTTAAAAACACTTTCTTTTGCTTCAGGTACTGGACCTTACTATCCTTTTGACTCAGAAATATTGACAAGGAGAAGGCATTCATCTAGTTTCTCGATAAATTCTAGTAAGCATAACATACTATTCTACTGAATAATCAATAAGTAATAGATTGTATGTTTTTAATGTAAGTGTCAAGAGTTAGCTCCCAGTTAATGGATGTTCAAATTCGATATTTGTGCCTTGACTTACTATAAACCAGTGAAGATGCAAGCACGGATAGAAATACCAGTTTTCAGGAAGTTTACTCTTATTTTTTCTAAATAAACTTTATTGATGTAAATTTTTTTTAATGTACGATGTTTTTCAGAGATAAATATAAGCAAATTTCGACTTGCAATTCAAGCAAATAGTATACGTAATATACAATATACAAATATTATTTTACCTTCATGAAGTTCATATATTTCTTCTGAGAGTATTCTAATAGGCTACTGAAACGCGGAATGAGATATTACATTGATATTTATTATGTTTTGGAGTTAAAACCGTCATGATTTTTGATGGAATTACGATGTGATGTCAGTCACATGGCAAAAGTATCTGCATATGTTATCTAACATCTAATGTGCGATGCTTTATACTGCGGTGATCATGTCGTTTTCCGAAGAATTTTAAAATTTAATTGTCGCAGTGCATTGAACTTCAATCTTGCGAGTGTGCATAGATTCTAACAAGTTTCAAGAGAGTTTCTTTCATCGAACATTCTTCATACAGACTGTTATCAACTCTTGATAAATTTAACCCTCCAACCTCCTTTCATCTTTTGACTCTCAGGTTAGAAAACTCAGCTTTTAAAATGGATGAATCGATATTTTTTGTATTTAATTATATCTCTGATATCTTAAGAATACTTTATCCATAGATGTTCAAGAAAATATGCATATAAATATGAAGTATTTGTTGTTGAATTTAACCTGGAAACGGAAAAAGTCGTTTCCGCCGCTAGGAGGGTTTAAAAATATATGTATGATAAATACCGGAATGAATTTAATACAATGTTTCTCACTAAAAATGCATGTGATACAAAACGGCAAGATTCCTTAACAAGATTCCTTAAGATGTGACACAAAACGGCCTGTTGTTTCCTTATATTGTTTGACTTTGCCTCTCATGATCCTTATCGTTTTTAATTTTTACATTTCTGATGCCATTCACGCCGGTGCAATGGGTATTTACACATTTGCAGTTTATGAAAACTTCTTAAAATTATTAGAAGTTATTTAAGAACCTAAGATTTTTTTGTAGTACAAAATAATGCATTGTCTTGTTTCATCTTAGGGAGAAACAAAACCTGTTCCTAAAAACACACTTTCATTAATGTACTAAATGAACGATTTTTGTTGTTTCAATTATTTTCTACTTTTCAGTCTTTAATTGATAATTCCTTATTATAAATGTTACGGAATCGTGAAATCAATTTTTCTCAATTTCTCTTCCAGGTGGTGCCTCTCGTATTGCATAATCGAAATTTAATGAAATTAATCAATTATCTGAGGAATAAGCTCCGAATATATTAAAATGTAATCTCAAACTGAAAAAAAAAAATTAAGATGGTTGGAAGTGAGGAATTTATTTATTTTTTTTTGGTTTGTGCTTGTTTTATACGTTTGTATAAGTATGTGTATGTTCTTTTTGTGTTCGTGAGTTATTTTTTTTCGTAGCTGTTCTTGACTGTTTATGTGTGTTTTATTCTCTGCAGAGTAATTTTTTAAGCTGTTTTAACTTTCAATATCCGGTGCTGTGCATTGTGTAATTGTATATTATTAAGGGTTTTCTTTTCTACAATTGTGCTTTATTTTAATGTTCTGATTTGAGTGAATTTCAGCGTTTTAACTGTTTTTGCTCCTGAGGAAGCTAAATTTTTTGTGTTTTAATTGAAATATTAATGATTGTGACATTGTTTTTATTTACTGTTGATTTGGATTGTTCTCTCCCCGCCTGTCCATGTTCGGCTTTACACCCTTTAGGGTAGGCCTGGTCGGTGTATGTCTCTATCTATCAAACAGAAAAAACACGTGTGCAAAATTTCAAGACTTTACCACTTTAGGAAGTGAATGGGAAATGAATTACAAATATGAAACAAATCAAGTTAAATAAAAGTGTGTAAAAAAGAAGATGGCACATCAAGTATATCTCTTCTTTAAAAACACAAAATGCCATTTTAATTTATTCTTCATCTCTTTTGTATTTCAGGATGTGAAACTCCATGCGACCCTCGATCTGATTCAGAAGCTTCTTATCCTGGATCAGAAAGTTTTGATTTAGATAATGGTAAGTTTTTTGGCAATGACTGACTCTACTAACGTTTCGGTTTTCATTCAAATGAATTTTACAAACATGCATCCACCCAAAATCTTTATTGAGATCTATTTGATTTGTAAAATTCGGATAAATTCTTAAGTACTTAATCATAAATCGAAAATACCCTAGGGGTATTTATAATATAATCGTTTTAGCTAATTTAATATCTACGTAATAGAAGTTAATATTTTACATTCTTTCTTTATAAGGTATTTTTTATGCAGGTTTGACTGAAAATTGCACTTAATATTGTTTTTGTAGTAACAATAACTTCATATTTAACTTAAACATCTAATCGTATGCACTCAGCGATTAATTTAACAGCAAAACTTTATTGAAAAATTTTGCATGAACATCCAACATACTTTCGGTTTTTGGATGAGGAAATAGATGTCAGACAACAGCAATATTCTTTCCTTTCTCAATGGTAATATTTCTAAAGATCCTTTCTACAAATTCATGGTGCAAGAAACTTCTCTAAGGGTTATGCTAATGTAAACGACTGAGGCAGGGCCGGCCCGAACTAAAACGGGGCCTGGTGCAAAGTTGATTTACGGAGCCTTGAAACTGATTTCTTAAAACAAAATATTTATTTCATTAGGATTTTATGATTAGGATTGTTTTCACGGATGTCCTACGGTGTAATTTGGGTTTTGCGATTTTGATTTTTTAGTAACTGTTAATTATATATTTCGTCAGTTTGTTGGACATTTTCGGTTCTTAAAAATTCTGCAAGGGAGTTCCTCCTGTTTTCAGCAATTTTCTTTCTTTTTCTATGTTTTTCTTAAATTTATCAGACCCACACATGTGTTTCCATCCGGTATCTCAGTCTCTAGTCATATTCCAAAATTGTCCAAAAATAATATTAAAAAAATTGAGATCAATTTTTTAGTAGTATGATTACAACAAACAATAATGAAATATATTATTTAGTAATTTTCAGTAATATATTATTAAGCATTTGTCTTCACTTTAAATACGAATATTTTATTCATTTCCCCACCAAACGTACGATATACTATCACCCGTCACAATGCAAGCATAATAAAACACATTGTTTTTACTTTTCTTACTCTGTTTTGGCTATGTAGTGAGATTATAAGCCCCCCAACCTTGTCTTTGATCGGTCGACGTGAAATGTGCACATATCGCGTGATTATATTCAAATGTGATTATATTCGGATTAAAATAAAAAAAATTAGAATGCATTGTTAATTTTCAAAATCAGTCAGGCCTTTAGAAAACGCGGGGCCTAGTGTGGCCGCATCGTTTGCACCGCCCTCCGGCCGGCCCTGGACTGAGGGATGTACTCAGAGACTGCACATCTGCCGTTGTTGCCAAATACTCTGCTTGTATCTTTACACCAGAAATTGCCATTTTGGGTATATGTGCTTGCAGTAGGGTGGAAGCTACCAGCCGTGACAGCGATTTGGTGGCAAAAAACTTGTAGACATCGGAAAATACCCCAGAGTATAGAAGATTTTGCGAAAAAGTATCTAAGGTTTTCTTTATATTTTGATGAATAAAAGAGGAGAAGATGGAAAAAAATAGGAAAAAATGGAGAAAATTATTTCAAAATTAGATATTAATAAATTTTAGATGTTCTTGAACTGTCTAAAATTCTGTCAGAAAAGGACAGAAATGTGCAAAATAACCAGAAGAGAATGAACCAAAATTGATGAACATTCAAGCACAACTGCTGTAACAAAATGAACCGGTAAGAAATGGTGGAGTCATCTCCTACGAATTACAACCCTACTAATCAACTCCAACCTCTGCAAGACAACCAACTGGCTCCATCGATTAACCGCCCCCAAAAATGGAGAAATTTGGTGTAATTAAACAAATTGACAACCAAGGTCCGCGGAACTAAAGCAAAAAAATTATATAATACTAAATTCCTGTGATTTTAGTCTCTTAGCCACGGTTAATTAGATTTACCAATAAATTAATAACCAAAAATTACATATTGGAAAACATATACACAAAAGTATTCACAAGAACACCACACTACACTCTCAAATCGAAGCTGGAGCACAAAGCCTCAAAAGTCCAAGGTCCTCTGTCTATATAATCTCAGTGACTTTTAAACCTACTTATTCACATGTTTGTCAATTTAAACATTATACTTTATCCATTATATCGTGACAAATTTAAAAAAAACTTCTATGTAAATCATGTACATTACATTTCTATTTTAAAACATATCCTTCAAGAGAACACTGACTAATAATTGTTCATTATTATACAGATGAAGCATTTTTCATTCAAAGCAGATACAGAATTTAAAAAGTTAAAACGCAAACTTGTAAAAACTATAATTAAGTTGTCCTGAGACTCTTTTCAAATAAAGTTTTAACTATAATTACCAGGCCTTTTTCAGCTTTCTTATTATGTATCAATTCTAAGATACCAAGTGCTGCAAAGTTTCCCGGGAAAAATTCCTTCCCAATTTCAACAAAATTAAGACAACCATATAATGTGTTACAGTTCCCAAGTCAAGTCCACAGTTTGCCATCTTTCCATAAAGTCTAGACTGGTGTCCCGGAAAGCACCCGTGTTTAGTCAAAATTTTATTAATATAAAAATTCCCTAAACATCTGTCTTCACGAGTTTCTGGCATGAGTCCAAATAGGAACCTAGATTTTAAAGATGTCTCCCAACAAATATGCAAAATAAGAAATATGAAGGCAAGGGATGACAGAACAAAAATACATCTGATATAATTAAAGTGAAATTTTGTTTAAACCAATTATTTAGGAATACAAAAGCAGTAGGAATTAAAAAATATTAAGTTTTCTAAAAACTGTTAATGATTTTTTTCAGTTGAAAGACTTTCCATTTCCTTTCAAGATTCTGCACACCTTTTTAATTCGAACATTCAACAGTCTGGTAAGTGTTCAATTAAATATTTTTATCTTTATATTTATATGTGAGGATGAAGAAAATTTTCTATCCGAAAAATTACTAGTCTTTGATAAAAGTAAATATAAAAGTCACTATATACAAGTGTTCATCACTATTTTGATTGGAGGCTTCAAATTAATTAATTGATATTTACTGTTGACTTGGAGTAGCGAGTTAACTAGACATTTAAAAGAATTTATTTAACCCCTATTCACCATGGGTTATAATTGAGTTGAGAGATTTTTTGCATATTGATACAAGTGACACAGATGAGACTAAAAAGATTCGGCAGTTTTTCTTGATTCACATAATAATTTCAAGTGGAAATTTAAGTCTGGAAGATATGAAGAAAAACTGTAAAAAGAAAACAAAATGTACGATTGCGCTTATTCCTTCAAAGATGGAAAAATCCATCAAATCCACTGCTGATGCACATTTTTGTCTATAATTTTCAAGCACTAAAAATTCAGCTATTAAACGCTGTTTTCCCATAAAGTTCATTAACTTAATAGTCGAATATTTTTAAACTCAGTCTTTCAAGGTATGGAAGCTACTCATTTAAATGAAAATCCAGTTTCTAAGAGGTAATGAAGTAGTACAAGTATGGACAAGAAAAAAATTATCCGTAACATTCCCCAATTAAAAATTAATCCTTCCCAAAAGTCAATTATCCTTAAAATTGCGGAAAGACATCTTTTCCATGAAGATAAGTCATTACATTAAGGAGTTAGGGTATTTAAACAGCAGAAACTTTCATTTGTTTTAAAAAAATATTTTGAAATTACTCTGCACTTCATAAAGAAATGAGGCGGTATCGATACAATTTATGTTTATCATTTATATTCATCTTGATCGATATAATTTATTTTTATCAATTATATTTATCGTTTATAGCTATCGATATAATTTATGTTTATCAATTATATTTATCGTTTATAGCTATCGATATAATTTATGTCTTTAGTTCCAGAAATGTTAGGGGTGCAGAACAGTCAATTTTATTCAAATAGTTCAGAGCCTGCTCAAGATTACACAAGAAACAATGGTAAGTATTTAAAATTTTTGCATATTTGATTTCCCTTTTTTATTTGTTTTTCCTTTTTTATTAAATAATCTATACCCCCTACCGCGCCTCTTTGCAAATAGGTGCTTGCATGCTTCCGGTTTTGTCTATAACTAAAGAAGCAATTTCATAATGTTATATTGTGATACAGTTAAACCAAAGGTTCCTAAATTTTTTTTTACATTCGCAATGTCTTATAAAGGAAAATTTTTTTCATGACTCCAAATGTATATATAAATAAGAAAACAAAACAAGAATATGAAGCATCGTTTCATAAGTAAAAAAAAAAACTGAATTGAATAGATTTATTTTTAAGATCTTATTGACATGTTTTAAATAAAAATGTCATTCATTATTTTTGTTAACTTTTATGGAAGGTTCTGACAAAAGAGGTCTCTTAAAAAATTTTCACGCCCCCAAAATTCATGTATAAGGCCCCATTTCAGGTCTGAACCCTCAGTTAAAAAAATCTCAGGGATAGGCCATATTTCAGAGTTCTAATAAAACATTGCACCAAAAAAAAAAAAAAAACAGAGCTGATAATACACAGCATGAACAATATTTCCAACGAAACCTCGGGGACGGAAGCCACTCGTATTGGTACCAGGGGTGTAGTGGAGCAGGAACGCACCGGAACAACGTTCCGGCTCTGCCTTTTTCTCAAGAGAAATAAATAACAGAAAACTGTGAAATATTCTTAAAACAGCCCGATTTTTGTCACTTAGGTTAGAGCGTTTCGGCACTGCTTATTTTGCGACTACACCGCTGATTGCTATATAAGAGAAATATTACTTGCCCGCTTTCATTCTTTATTATACAAACAATTAAGCGACAGACTTATGCCACAATTGCATTCACACTACAGAACTCGAGAAAGTTATTCAACTTAGCATCTATGGGTTTCGTTGACAAACACTGATGAATTATTGTATGTTTGGCAAGGCCATTGCGATTATGTTGATCTAGCCCATAGTAACACAAATTCCAGCTACGAGATTTCCAATGGTGTGTGTAAACTGCTTCATTTGTTCCCGGTAAAAGTAGGTTTAATGAGTGCAGATCTAGGGTGCATGGAGGACACAAATTTTTGAATTGCTAATGCTCTGTATTTTTTTTTTGCAAATTTTGTTTACATTCTATGTAATTCTTGCCAAATGCCAACAAAATTCTATCAATTATAACCTTCTCTTTTCAGTGGCGTAGCAAGAATAAGTGACACCCGGAGCATAATAGGATTTTTTCGCCCCCTGACTTCATTAGTGGTATAGAAAGGATAAATAGCGCCCGGGGCATGATATCAATATTTCGTCCATTAATCGTATTTGGTTTTAAAAACGAACATAATCGCACTAATTTTTTTCCAGCCGCCACATAAAAATGGCGCCTGCGGCATCCGTACCCTCTTGCCCTCCCGTCACTACGCCACTGTTCCTTTTCTGGATGACGTTGTTTTGAAAGTTGGTTGTGCTAACAAACAGGGGAATCAGGAAACCGGATTATTAAGGAAACTTTAAATGTTAAAAAAAAAGTTTAAAATCGAAACAGTATTTTCCCTTAAAAAAAGACAAATGTTTCATGAAGTTACTTGACTTCAGGCTGAAATTTTTACATTTTCTTTGCAGGTCCTCCACCCCCGTACCATTTTCCTCATGTTAAAGAGCCTGTAAGAAGTAATGGTAAGAGTTTTAATTTAAAAATGTAAGCAAATGTTAGTAAAAAAAATTTCTGGTATATTCTAGTACTGTATAGTAGAAGCCAATTACTATTTAGTTGATACTAATATAGTAAAAAATTTTAGTATATTGATATTCGAAGAGATATTTTGCGTTGGGGTTTTCGTTCTCTGTCTTAAGTATGCATACAAATATAAGAATAGCATTCTTTGCAGGACATTTGATAATTGTCAGTGAAATATTCGCGAATTTTTTGCTTAATACGATGCAACTTTTTAAAAAATGTAAATTAGATTTTTTTTTTATATCCGTGCTTAAATATTTTATTTCCTTTTTCAGCTCAAAAAAGACCTCCCCCTTCGTACTCTGCGTGTTGCAAGCCGAACAAAGGTGCTTTTATTGATACATTTTTTATTTTTTGTTTAACTATATTTTGTTTGAATGCGATTTAAAGATTCAGTTCAATATTAAGATACAGTGGTAGTTACTTATATGTAGAAACATAAAAACATTTCCAAATAAGGCAGATATTTAGAATTTAATTAGAAGTATACATTATAAAGGCATTTTATTAAATTAAATATGTTAAGGAGTGTAAGTTGCCTTATCTTTAGAACCGAAAATATTTTCTTCGTTCAATAAAATTTCATTTTCTAATGGATTTTGTTTGTTTGTTGCAGTTCAACGAAGAGGTACCTCTTCATTTTCCTCTTCCCGCAGAAATATTGGTAAGTCTTTTCATTCAACTGATATCGTTTTAGTTTTTAGTCGATTTGTTACATTGTTTCATGTTCAATTGCTTTACTGTTTTTTTCAGTGCAAGACTTCAGTAGTCCGCCATATGGTAAGCTTTTTCTCAGAGCTCCTCTCTCTCTCTTTCTCTCTATGCGTGTTCCACTGAATTCCCGTACTGATCTCCTTATTTTTCGTTTCAGTAGCAGAAAATGCTGCCACTTCTCAAGGTAAGTTGAATATCCGTCTCTTTTCTGTACGCATTTACGATAAAAATTACACTGGCTGTTGAAATTAAAAGATCAGTAAAATGTGTTAATTCCATTAAGCGAAGACCAATGAAAAGTACGTGGTTTAGAGTTGAAGGTCAACGTAATTGCAAAATTCAATGAGATTTACCTTGGCTACACATAAATGTGTCCAATGAACGTTCGAAAAAATCTGCAGGAGTGGAAAGGAATGGATGTGGGTGCTTAATTTCTAGTGTCAAGGATTTAACAAGTAGATAATTAATAGTTTCGGGCGTGGAAGATGGAAAATAAAGTTATGAAAGATTTTGTGAAATAATATGAGATTGGGAGAATGGAAGCAGGAGAGGCATTAACACAGTTTTGTAAGGTCCTAAAAGTAGCAAAAACGCCGTGTGAAGAATCTGGAAGAAGTTTAGACACTAGTGATACATGCAGTCAACCAGGTCAAGATCGAAAACCTGTCACAACTAATTTTCTGGACCGTTATTTAACAATGATTACTAAAAGAAATAGACATCAGAAATCAACTCGTACTGCAAAGGAGTTCGATACAGCTACAGTAATTTGACTTTTCAGTGGCGGGCTGCATAGAAGTTGAATGTTTGCGAGAAAACCTATGATTGGTGTCCTACTAACACGAGTTGCGACATGCGCCCGGTAGAATCGGGGCAGAGATTATCGTGATCGAAGTACGATGAATTAGGATCGTGTTCTCTTTAGTGCTGAATAGGCGTTAGAGTCCCCCCGACGGGGAGGGAGGGTCTCCCCGTCAGGGCGGCACGACCTGCTGTACAAGGAGTGTAATGATGACTCTCTCAAATTTTCGTCAGATCTTTATTTATCTACTAGTTGAATAGCCCGTTGCGTGAACGGGTACAAAAGTTTGCCCCGACGGGTGGCACAGCATCTTCAACAGGGGGCCCTGGCCCCCGGACACTCCACTGGCATCACCCCTGCTTTACTGACGAGTCCCATTTCCGTTCGGAGAGGGATTCCAAATGCATTACTATTTGGAGGAGACGAAACACGCAATTAACCTGAAAACATCGGTACAAAGGTAATGGGATCGTAGCATGGGGTGGGGGAGAGGAGGGCATAATTTTGAATAGTTGCACAGACTTACAAATTTTTACTCATGCAACTAGGAATTCAGGAATACCCAGACGAGGTTCTTGATCCTCGTGTCAAGTTATAGAAGTGTAATCGGCAGTAGTATTCTCCTAAATTTCAACAATATCCCTCGCCATTGCACTGCATTGGTGACTGATTATCTTCAGAGCGAAAGAATCCATCACATGGAAAGAAGCCGGATAGAACATGTGTGGAACGCATTAGGACACCGATTTTCGTTACTTTTATTGTAGTCCCCCTCATAGCAGTCTTAAGGAACTTCAAGGTGCTGTTCATCGTGAAAACGCTTTGCTATTGTAGACATTTCTAAACAATCTAACATGTAGCATGGAAAAACACCTGATCAGGGGTGACTACGCATTATTCTGTGTATCTCTAAAAAATTGTAACACCAACTTTTTCCTATCCCCCCCCCTTGTATCACATTTCCTTTGTTCTTATTTAATTTTTTTTCCAGAAACCGGTGATTCTAGATTTTGAAATAATATTTAGCGTAGCAAAAAAATGTTCCTGTACAAGTTCTGTATCCTTCGCTGCAAAATCATTCAGTAACAGGAGTTTTTATAATTGTTTCTTTTCATTTTTCCCTCGATGGATTAGAGTGTGTATATGAAACATGAAAAAGTATAGTGCAAATATATAAACAATTTGCCTTTAATTTAGTTTATTGATATATGAAATCGAAACAAAAATAAAGTTATTGAGCAATATGAAAATTTTGTACTTGTCATCGATAAACATTCTAGGGAATGCTTAACACCCAGATTTTATACAGAATATCCAACATTTGTGAAATCTCAAATGGTTTCATAAAAAACTTTGGACTATGTCGATAGATAGATCAAATTTAAAAAAAATATATCTAATCTTTTATCATAGCCTTTCAAAACTTTCGATCATTCATTTAAGCAAATTTTCTATCGCTGAATTTATTGACTAAATGAAGTAAATTTTTACTCTTTATGGTGACTTAAATAACTTGTTTCCTGCGATCGTTTTTGTTTATTTTCTTAGTTCTTAAAATGAATAAAAAAAATTAAACATTTAAACCTATTTTGCTTATTTTCAGAAACTGACACAGAAGCTCTCCTCCGATTGTTTGGTCGAGGACAAACTAAAGCTACCTGTAAGTGATATTTTGCAATTGATACAATTTCTAAATTAAATATTCAAATGAAAACCGACTTTTATTTTATTTAAATGAAATATGTCCATATTTTTTAGCTTGTAAATATTTCTCATTGTTTTTTTTTCAAAATTAAAAATAGTGTAAACTAATTTTTTGGACGTTGAAAGCAATAAAATCAAGTTCGTAAAGAAATACCAACTGTTTAATACAAAAATTCAACAACATCTCGTGAACTTTAAATGAAAGTTAAAAACTTTCAAAGATTTTCGTCTATAATGAATAATTTACATAATGCCAAAATCATGTGGTGAACACAACGCTCATGTCATATAAATGAAAGCTGTCTTGCGCTGCGCTGTCACAAGCAGTAATGTAATCCGGGGCTGATCTATTTTCGGATTCCGGGAAATTCGAATAAACCGGAAAATTCGGTAAAATACTCATGATATACCAAATTCAGCAGACTTTGGATATTCTGTGAAAAGAGTACGGAAAGAGCTGCGATTCGCATTGTCAAGCAGGTTTATTCTATACGTGAAAAGAAGATAACCGATTTTGTTCCTACTAAGGCCTGTTTTCATTCTAAAATGCTTATTCAAATGTTTCTTTTAAGTTAGGAATAAACATTAGTTTTTTCCGATTCCTAATTGTTATTTTCCTTCATATTTTAATAAATAATTTTCAGAAAATTACAAAAAAGATGTTCTGATTATCCGAAATTCCGGATTCCTGGGGTTCGGATTCTCGAGGTCCCACTGTATTTGGGGTAATGTAGAACTTCCGCTATACCGATAGACTTCCGATGTAATGCTTTATCAGTGGGAATCTTCGAATTTTCAATATTAATTTGAAGACGTTAATTAATGTTTAAAGTTGATGTTTTAATGTTATAGCTTAAGAATACTTTAAAAATACTAAATTTGATGTTCCTATTGCTGTAGCTTTCAAGGTTTACTTATAATAAAAGATTTTTTTTGTGGAAAGGCTGTCATAATTGTTTATGATCGTTCTTTTGGGCTGCTTCTAAGGTTTGTATGACGGTTAAAGTTTTAACCAAACGATTTAGATAATCACTGGCGGTTAGATTTTTATACAGGATCCAAATGGATTTGGCGATTTCTTACATTGGAAGGCTTCCGGAAAACTGAAATGGATCCTGTGTACCCAATTAAACAAAACAGGAAGCTTGTCCAGCTGTTTGTTATCAATTTCTTGAAAGAAATTTTTTGGCGGATTTAAAAGTTACTAAAATTTTAAAATGTCCTCAAAATTCAGATTCGGAGGGTGGAGGAAAATGAAATGTTTGTAATTGATTTTTTTCTTTTTATAATTTTTTGATTGTTTTCTTTATGACTTTATATGAAATATCATTTACATGTGATACTCATCATATACTCATATTTTTCTCTCTTTTTTTGCTGTTTTTAGAATGTTTAATGTGCTTAAGTAGAAAAAGGAATAGAAGATATATTTTTAAGATTCGAAGACTGTAGTTACAGATTTAAAAAAATCCCCACTTCCAAGTTTCTAGTCTACATGAGAAATTACTTAAATTTTTTATGTCCAATTACTTTCAAACTCCTTCCTTTCGATTAAAGATATTTAATTTCGTTGTAGATACTTGCAAAGATATATTTTTCCAGAAGGTTTCATTCAGTTTTAATATAAGTTACAATATTCAGATTTTGGCTGTTGATTCTCTTCATTATTTTGATCTACTCAGTGGCGTAATTGTGGGGCGGTCCGTCCGTTTTTCTCCATTGTTTCTTGCATGTTTTTGAATTTTTGTCTTTTGTTTCTTGTTTGTTTTGATATAATGCTTTTTTATTCACGCAGCTTTTGCGCGAATGCAGAAATAGCTGTCTCATTTTAGTATTTTATTTATTTATTTTTTTTGCATTTGTGTAATGTTTTAAATTTTTAGTTTTTCTGAAGATTTCATGTTTTTTAATATTGTTTTATATCTTAAACACTTCCAATGTTTTTTCCATCCCATTTAATTTTTCATTGAGGACAAAAATCCACAAAAATCCTAGTTCTTATCGTTTTATCACTTGTGGAACTTCTTCATACATGAAGCAACCTGGATACGTTTTCTTTATTCAGTTAAAAAAATTACTGAATGTCTTCTGTTCAGAGTGTTTCACTTGGATCATTATCAATAATAAACCGGTTATTGAATCCATCACAATTTTAAAGACAGTATTTCTTCTATTGAGACTTTCGACTTCAAAGATCTCACTTTTAACAAGCATTCCTTTAGTCACTCTTCGAGAGGTTCTTAACTCTTACTTTTTTGATTACAAAAATATTCTCAATGTTTCTTTTGAGTATTGGGATAAATTATGTAATTCTTGCATATTTAATAATTTTATTTACAATGGGGAAAGTATTTTTCTCCAATCTCATGGCATTCCACAAGGATCTTTTTCGTCTATTACAGCTAACCTTTTCCTTCATTATTTTGAAAAGAATGATTTACTTTTTCATCCTCAGGCTTTCAGATATGTAGATGATCTTATTGTTTTTAATCATGTAACTTTTAATAATACGTGGCAAAATATTTATCCTTCAGCCTTGCATCTTAAACAAACAGTAATCAGTTTGAAGCGGATATTTTAGATCTGGATTATGTTGTTAATAACTTTTGTATTGATATATATGACAAAAGAAAGGATTTAAATTTTAGGATCAACCGACTTTCCTATTGGTCTTCTAATATTTCTATTAAGATTTATAGAAACACAATTGTTACTCAATTTTCTCATATTAAATGTATTTGTTCAAATGAAAATTCAAATCGTGACAATCAAAGCTTTTGTTTGATCAACTTTTAAAAAATGGCAGTCCCGAAAACTTTGTGTGACAATATCTCAGGCAGTGAATTATGGGCCATCGGCAAGGCCTTTTTCTCCTTTTCTTCCTCTGTTTGGCAACATCAATAACTGGTTTGGAGACATTTCCTCGTGCGACTTACAGTCTCATGTGCTTATTACTGGCGGTGGTAAGCATTTTACTTTTTTTTCTCTTTTATTGTTTTGTGAATATTACTGTATTATTTTTAATCTAGGTATTATGTATTCAGATTTTTTGCTTTCGAATTTTTAAATCATCCTCATTGTATTTGTCTTTTATTCCAGTTTTTTTCCATTTTTAATTGTCTTGTGCTTTTTGAGGGGATGACGACAAAATTTTTACGTTTTTCGTATGTCGTTAGCAGGAAAAAAGCATTCATTAATATCATAGGCGGGCTTTCCTCCCTGACGAGCGGCTCGCCATGATATTTTTTAATTTATTAAATTTTTGTTTTTTGTCCTTTGTTTCTTGTATGTTTTTGAATTTTTGTCTTTTTGTTTCTTGTTGGTTTTGATATATAATTTAACATTTTCCTAATTTCAAGAACGCTTCTTAAATTTTAATTCATAAAATTATTTCTACTTAAGTTCGAGTATACGAATAATTGTGACTGTAACTCGATGAGATCTGATTTCAATCGCTCAAAAGCGTTCGATGATTTTCCCGTGTCTCAGCAGCATAAAAAGGTTTGACTGCAACGCTCTTTCTCTTTTGTAATCATGTAACTGACTCTGAAAGACGTCAGTATATATATATATATATATATATAATATTATTTATTTATTTATTGAGGTTTGAGGTCCATGTGCCCTTTTTAACTTGTAGAGGAAGGGCAAAAGTTGCAGATACGCCTCTGGCTCTATTCACGCTTAAATAGTCATCAAAACATATAATTTTTTTGCTAAGATTTGTATTAAACCAAAGTATTTAAGGGCACTTTTCGTTAGTTTCTTCGCTGTAAGAAAAAGCTGATCTTGAACACCCAGAGAACCTTAAAATAACATTTCAAGAAATAAATTTCATTCCTTAATTTTAAATTTAAACCGATTTTAGCGAGTTTTATTCTGATGGGTTCTTGTATGGTAGCATTGTTTACACTTCACACACAAAAAAAAAATTGTTAATGCCACTTCACATATGTATCATTTCGGTGTTTAGTGACTTGCTCAGTATTTTCTCTGAAACTTACTAACATCAATAACTCATAAGCCTGTTGAATTGTCAACAAACTTCACAAAAAAGAGCAGCCTAGGCTTAATTATATCGTGTTTAGATATCTTTGAACATTCAACATATTTTCACCTTTCATTTTCAGAGTGCCTTAGTTGATATCGGCATGTGCTAATTTTCTGTCAACTGTTTTTTCTCTTGCTGTTTGTTCCTCATTCTAAAGGAACCATTTTTTAGATAACTTGATTTTATTGCTTTGATTTTTTTTTATTTTAACAGACTATATGGAATATCTTGATTTAAATCTGTTTGAGACCTATTTCTTTATATGAAAGAAAGGATAAATTTGTACTAAATGTAAATAAAATTTACTCATTTTGATTAGCTATATTTTTTTATGTCTAGACTTCGAGCCTTAAATTATGATTATCTATGATGGTATAATCGCCTGGAAATAAAAGTCATGAAGTTTTAACAAAAGTTAAAATAAATTTATTATAATTGTATTTTACTAAAAGAACAAAAGCAGCATTCGAAGCCAGACTAGAAGTGGTACTTAGTTATGAGCATTTGCAAAAATATTACAGCAGTATATCTATTTTTACAACCATATTATATTAATCAAGTTTGATTAGATAAAACTGAGTTTTTGCAATGCTAAAGATGAGTTTCTAGTTACACTCAATGTGGGTGTTAACTTAAGTAACAAAATTCGGGATGTTTCATTTCTAAAGACAAAAATGAACCATTTTCAGTTTGATTTTTAACTAAGATTTTTTTAGTATAATAAGAGTTTACTTTTTTCAAAGTAAGCTCCTTTTACGTAACTCTTATATAATATGTTAATTTGATGCGAAATTTATTTAAATTCAGCGGTACGTAAATTCAGAGTTACGTAAAAGGGTTGTTGGGGTACCCTGTATATTGCATTAACTTATCTTCATATTTATATAATTTTTTTTTCTTTCAGCTTCTGTTGGTGCAGGAAATGTGCACCTTTGGCAGTTTCTGTTACAACTGTTGGCGGACAGTAGAAACTCATCAATAATCTGCTGGGAAGGGAACGATGGAGAGTTTAAACTTGTGCAGCCGGATGTGGTGGCAGCAAAATGGGGTGATGTAAAGAATAACTCAAAAATGAGTTATGATAACTTAAGTCGCTCATTGAGATATTATTATGACAAAAAGATGATGGCAAAAAGTCGCAGTAAAAAATTTGTTTACCAGTTTTTAAAAGAAGGTATTCTAGCTGAACTGAGAACGCCAAAAATACCGGACTCGGAATTCATTCAACAGTATTGTAAAAGAGTCTAGTATTTTTCATCTTTTGACTATTGTAAAATACCTTCTTTAAAGAAAAGTATTTTGTACATAAATAAGGTTACTTATGTTTAGAAGAAACTAGTCGGAACGGGAAACTTCAGTAGTGATGGAGTCTGTCTTTTTTAACATGTTTTCCATGTTCAAAAATGTTTTTATGTTTTCCATGAAGTTTTAACATGTTCGGCTCTTATTTAACATATTTATTAAGATGAAATTTTTGTAATCAATTTTTCAATCGCTTCCTGGTGCACAAGAGACAAGAGTTCTAAAACTTTGTGCATTTGTTTGTTTTCTGATGTTTGAATATTTCCAGAACTTAATTATCAGTTAATTAGTTGATTTCAATTCAATTTTGATTCCATGTAAAAGACGCTATCTGGCAGGAAATTTGATTGAGAAAAATATTTACAATGCTGAATAAATATAAACTTTAAAAAACACATTTTTGTCAGTAAATACAATAAAGCACCGTTTATACGTCTTTCAAGGGACTGAAGGAAAACGATGCATAAATGAAAAAGACGTATAATCGAAATTTTAATGAACAACCTTGATTATTACTAATTTAATACTACTAATGCAAATTTATTTAAAAGTATTAATTTTAAATTTTTTTAAAAGATAGTACTAGTTTAATACTACATAATGTGGGAATCAATAATTAAATTTTATAATTAAACATTTATCATGAAAGTGAGAAAAATCATACCTTTACTGCATATCTTACTTGCTAATTATACATATATTATGTGAATTATGTGTATGCAGGCAGGCGTTGAATTAAAAAAAATCTTTAACAGTCGTTTGACGTGCTGATTGTCTGAGAGTATTAAGTACAGTATTATGAATCGGATTAAGTTTAATGAATGTTTATGCACTATTCTTTTTAAAAAATAAATAAGTTCGAAGTTTTACACTGGAGTCTATTTCGTTTCGAAGGAAGGTGGAACAACTTCATCGTCGCTTAAATTAGCACCAGATAATATGTCTTCTATTAATTCATCAATTGCAAATAATTTCACAACGAGTAAATAATAATAAAAAGAATGCCTTAAAAAGCAAAAAGTAGAACAGAGAATACATAAAATCATAAAACTTATGCAAACGTATATATAATTAAAAACGAAAACACATAATCACAAAAACCTTAAAACACACCATGACACCAAAAGTCATATTTAAAAAAAATATAAAATTAAAAGTTCATTTCCAAAAGGCAAGGGTCAAAAAGTCAAAACACGCAAGCACCGAGTCTAATAAAAACACACCAGGAGTTAAAGAGTTAAAAAAAAAACAAAAAAACGTAATTGCAACACTAAAGATAAAAATAAATCAAACACGGCGCCAAAAACAGAGTACAAAATTGAAACCTATAAAAAAACACTAAAAATCTGGTCGAATACATAAGAACACGGAAAATCAAATAGCATAAAAATCTAAAATGTTGTAGGAAGGCAAAATAAAACATATCATGTATTTAAAAGATGCAAACATTTCTACTTAAAAGCACCAAGAGACATGTTAAAAATGTCAAGTTCATCAGAGAACTTGTTAAAAATTTTATAAAACCTATATAACGAGAACCTGTTAATATAATTAAATTTTGAATATAAATTTGGAAAGGAACTCTGGTTTCTGGCGGGCACAGCGAAATCTATTGAGCTCATTATATCATTACAATCAATTGAACCATTAATAACTTTATAAAAGAAAAGAACACAAGAAACATCTCGTCTGGAGCATAAACTAGGCATATTAAAAATATTACGAAGGAGTGAAGAAGAAACATCATTCAAAACGACGTATAACCGGAGCTTTGCGTCGTATAAACGAAGTACTTTATCATTGCAATGAATACGAATAAATCGGGACTGCGATGAAAAGACGTATAAATGTTAACGACGTATAATTAAGAAACGTATAAACGGTGCTTTACTGTAGTAGAAATTTTTATCACAAGAACCTTGATGTCAAATGAAAAATCGCAAAAGTTTGAGGCCCTGATAGAAATGCTCCAAGTTAATTGGAACTGTAATCGCATTCATCATTTATTTTCATTTTTCTATATCGAATGCTTAGGATTTTTCTGTCTTATGATATTAATTGTGGATTAATTTCCTTCTTGTATTGTCTTCAATGCCTTTACGGTTTCTCTTTTGACCTCCGGATTTTCAATAAATTATTTTCTACTTTTTAGTCCACTGATAAAAGTGTGCTCCTTAAAAAAATTTATATTTATTATTTTCTAGCTTTTAGACTTTAAAATATTTCATAATTCCGCATTATAATTTTTATAGAATCTTATAATAATTTTTCATCGAACAATTCTGTAAATCGTTTCTTAACCCTTTGACTGCGGGTACTTTCATATATATGTGGTTTATAAACCACACACACATAGTTAAAGGGTTAAAAAGGATCCTATTGGATATATCTAATAAACCTTACATTTCATTGAGCGAATAGAGAATTATATCTTCTTATTTAACTTCTTACCTTAGAAATACGATTTGATCACCAGCAAATGAAATTTGTAGTCCTTGACGAATGTTCTTTTGTTCTATCAGAACAAATCATAATTTGGATAGGGATTGTCATCTTGAACACAAAACTTCACAAAATTTCAGGACATTAGCGCATTTGGAAGTGTGAGAAAAATTGATTGCAAAATTCCATTTTTGCAAACATGAAGTTAAATAACCTCATTAAAAATCTTTATTATGAAAAACCTTGTTTAGCTGCTGCAATTGCGCGCTTCTTAAGCATTGGCGTAATTTTTTCTAACTTTATTTCTTTCTTCTTAAAAAGTTCTTTTGTTATTTTACTTTATTTATATTGTCTGCTATTTAAAATTTATTTTCTTGTTCTAGTTTTAAATTTTACTTACTTTGTAAAAAATCCTTTTTAATTTTTTTTATTTGCTATAGATTTTTTCTTGTTTGTTTACATGCATTATTATGAAAATATGCTTATATCTTGCATTTTAGATTATCTTGAAACACTTTTTTTCTAAAGTATATTAACGAAACACAAATTTAAACTTTCTTTTCCTATATATTATGAGCATTTAGAGTGATTCAGACAACTGTTGCTAATTACAACAAATACTAAAGATATTTGATCGGTATTAAAATTGCCAAGCTTGGAACGATTTGAGTTCTGTCTACTGTTTCACATTTTAAGCTTTCAAATCCTTGTTTGGACCTGTACTTATTCTTAGTCGCATTTTTACCTCATATTCTTGTCAAGTTGTCATTATTCGTTGCATCACTCGCTGCTTTTTTAAAAACATCTTTCATTATTTTATTGTTTTTTGTGTGCATTTTTATTACAGTTTATTGAATATTTTTTTCCTTTGAAGAATTCATCGCATATTTATTATTTTAAATACGGTATTCGTGAAAAATTAATAATATTGATTTCTTATGAACATATCTTATGAACATTATGATGTTATACCTTTGCTAGAATAATCTAAAATAAATTAGAGAGAACTTGCAGGAAAAGGTTGAAATGTTCTGGCAGGATGTGCTGACTAGTTAGATTATCGTGGATGATTACTGCTCACACATTAGTGAAGAAACACTGCTGGCTACCATGCCACTATGTTGCTCCACAGTTTACAGTTGCCTACATGAACATTCTCCATATTAAACGTGGAGTTACTTGTGAAAGTTGCTTCGTCTGTAAACAGAACAGATTTCGCCATGTTTGTACTTCAACAATGTTGCCGAAATCAGAGTGAAAATGTCACATTATATGAAAAATCGTTTTTTACTAAACTATGGACCCAATGGGTATAAATAGAGGACGGAAAGATACTTGACCTCTGATCGAAAATTATATTAAACGAATTTTCATTTTATGTCTTGTCCTCTCACTCTTTAAAATTATGATTGTCTTTCTTATGACATCCTGGAACGCATTATATTTGCATTTAACTTTGCATCTAGAAGGAAAACATCTTTCTATTAACACTATTTCTATTTAAAGTACTACATCTTAAAATTTAAGAGATTTAAAGTAACATAAATTTTAAAATTTTGAATTAGATTTTTATGGGTTTAATCATTTTGCCTCAGTTGCCTTTTTGACTCATTCTAAAACTAATTTAACTGTATCTTGTTTAAAATGAGAATATGATGTATCTATTTCTACTATGTGGTGTTTTTTGACACTTCAAGAGGCCCATACTGTTGTCTGAACTGAATTGAATAAGAAAATACATATAGCATCGAAAATGCCGTAGTAGTAATTACAGATTATGAAAACTGAAGTTTTATTTGTGGAGACAGTATTTTCTTATTATAATTATATTAAAATTTTTCCGATTATTATGAAATAAAAGCAAAATTTAAGAATATATTTTGAGCAACTTCTTCAGATATTAGCATCAAAAAGAAAGGTATCAAAAAGCACCTTTCGGTCTAAATAGACATACATAACACAGTGATAGAAATGGTGTTAAAAATTATATCTGTTTGAAAAGAAAAACGCACAATTTGTAAAAGCATTTTTCACAAAACCAGTGGGCGTTGGAAATAGCACGAATATTTTCAGGAGCTTGCATAATCATATGCATGCAGTGATATTTACAATACCGATGAACTACTGCATATCATTCATATATACACATTCATTAACAGGGTGACTTTTAATTAACCTACAACTTTTAACTGAAATAACTTCTCAGAGTCTCACTAGATGGCGCCACGAATGCATATAGTGTCAGAAGGCGTAAAAGGAATTTGTTTCGTATTAGTTCCACGCCATTTTTAAGATGTCTCCCAAAGTTTCATATTTAACCGAAGATCGTATATTTATTGTTAAAAATTAGTATTTATGTGGAGAAAATGTCACACCATAGAACAGGCAATGTGTTTGACACTATTAATAGTTTGTTTGGAAACCGAATTATCGCCTATCAATATCCAAACAGTTATCATGGTGCATTGCATTGGCCATCTTATTCACCAGATCTGAATCCATGTGATTTCTTTCTTTGGGGTCATATTAAAGATTTGGTACACAAGAAGAAGCCGACAGGCCTTATTAACCTCAAAAGGTCCATAACTGACTCATTTGCAAGCATTAAAAGAAAAACTCTGACTAACAACTTTGTGATTAGGTTGCGCTATTGTATCACCTCTGACGGTTTCACTTTGAAAACATTCTGCATTAAAATCATTTTCAACGTTCTTTCGAATGAAAAAATGTTTGTAGTGCTATCTGCAACGACTCAAGAGTTATTTCAGTTAAAAGTTGTAGGTTAATTGAAATTCACCCTGTACAAACATTCATTCATCTATCTGCATGCACATTTAAATTACATGCATCTTATAAATGAATGAATATTTATGCATTCATTCATATTTATTCATGCATTCATTCATATATATTCATGCATTCATTCATTCATATATATTCATGCATTCATTCATTCATATATATTCATGCATTCATTCATATGTACATACTATATATCATTAATTTCATTTATACTATATTCATACTTTTGTATCACATGCAGGATATGCGTTCGGAAGTATCCAGTTAAGATTGCATATAAATTCGTCGTTAAGCGAGTAAGTATTCCGTATTTATGTGATCTTATAAATAAAATGGGGACAAAATATTCTTGATGTAGCAGAGTAACTCTTACGACGTCGAGCAGTTTGTACAATTTTTTTGAAGCAGTAACCTTTATATTTATGGCGATATGTTTTTGTGTGACTAAATTTTCGAACCACATGTTTTCTTTTCTTGCATGCAAATCATCTCGTATACAATATTACGAAAGGTTCGATAAATTATTTTTTTAACAAATCTGTCGTCATCAATATTTTTAACTTTCCTTAACACGGCAGCCTATAATTATTAATATTTTTCTTAAAAGTAATAAGGCACGAAAGAATAAAATTTTGGTAGGATAATTGTCAATACGGTTCTTCTGTATACTTTATTTTAAAAATTAATTTATTCATTTCCTTTTGACTCTTTAATTGCAATATCATGATTACTATATTAGGCGGCTAATTATTATCATAATTAGGTATTATTATTGAATAATTCAAAGACGCACCTCACGTTTTCCCTTTTTCTTTCAATTAATAGATCCATCTACCACTTTGTGATGACCAAAATCATTTTCTTTAATAAATTGTAAAATAACGAGTGTTCCTTCATTTTTTTATTACAAACTTGCTTCCACCAAATTTTGTTATTGATGAATTGACATAATTTTGCATATAATTCATTAACTTAGCATTAACTTAGTTCAAATATGAAATACACAATATGTAGGATTTGTTTCTTCTTTTTAATTTCATGTGATATTTAAACAAAAAATATAAACATTTCTCAATCATCGCCAGTATTTTTCCTAAGATAAATATTTGCTTTTGACATTACAATCATCTCCGGCTTATCAAGTGCTGTACGTGTTAAAATAAATAAATGAATTTTGTAATTTCTGCTTTTGAAACATTTGAATAAGAGTATTTATGTAGAAGGAAGGAGCTTTCTGCTTTTGAAACATTTGAATGAGAGTATTTATGTAGAAGGAAGGAGCTTTCTGATTTTGAAACATTTGAATGAGAGTATTTATGTAGAAGGAAGGAGCTT
>BGPR01001569.1:198162-229207 GCA_013235015.1 Araneus ventricosus
TTTTGAAACATTTGAATGAGAGTATTTATGTAGAAGGAAGGAGCTTTCTGATTTTGAAACATTTGAATGAGAGTATTTATGTAGAAGGAAGGAGCTTCTTCCACGTACTTGGGGCCATTAAGGAATTCTTGAGAACTGCACTTTTGAGAGCTCAATTGTTCATGAAGCGCCTCTGAAACAGCAAAAAGTTATTCATCAATAAAATGAAATGATTAAATTTCACCTGGATATTTTTGTATCGAACATCCTGCATATTATTCTTGTTAATATTTCATACCGGCAATGTATGAAGTTCAGGCATTCTGTAAAATGCCAACGCAAAGTATAAAAGATAGAGATGAAATATCTGTTTTATTTTAACGTTTCACATATTGCGTCCATGCCGAAGCGTTACAGAATGACATACTTTTTTTACAAGATATAAAACGGTTTTTGCTTTAAAAAATATTGCGTTTGAAAATGTAAAAGTTAAAAAAAAAAAAAATTAAAAATGAAGGATTTTGCTATGAAATAAAATGAATAAGTTGAATTCTGAATCGCGTCTTTCTGAAAGGTTAGACTGTTTTGGTATTTTGGATTTAACTACCAAGTCCATGTGGACACTTGAAGCTAAAACACACCTTATAAAGCACACTAATGCTTAGGTGTAAATGTATAAAAAGTTTAAAAATATTAGTATAAACCTGTAAAAAAATATCGAAATAAACTTGTAACATGTTAAAATAAAACAGATATGTCATTCTTTCTTATCTATTCATTCTACAGAGAGACTGAATTTCGTACATTCCCGGTTACATATTAAAACTTGTATACAAGAAGAAATGCACAGTGTTTGTATTTATATCTGTTAATTATTTCTGCATATTTTGTTATAGTGTCATTTTTACCAAATATATTGAACTGTTTTTTTTTTTACTTTTATACCTCAAAAAATTTTTTGTAAATTTGCTTAACTTTTATATAATAAAAACGGCTGTAAAAGTTCTTTGTTGTTGTATTCATTTTTTGGCGTGAATCTTGAACTCAATTATTCTGATTGTTTGCAAAGTTTCTTTTTCTTCTTTAAGATATGAGATTGTTACCAATTCAATGTAGTTATTCTAATCTGAATACAGATATGAAAACATAGACGGGGAGAACTAGTAGAAAGAAAAATACATTTGACAATGAACTCTTTATTTTTTTTATGAAAAGCAACTACAGATTTTCAATATCCCTTTGATGTGTTCCCTGTGAAGAATTACTTTTTAGATGAAATTATATCAATGTTCACATTTTTTTTTAGGAATAATGATTTACAGGCAAACATTTATATCAGTCGGAATTCGCATAAAAGAAATCCATGATTGGAAGAAACGCATGTTTGGTAAACACATACATTAAATAAAACTATTTAATTGGTTGAAAATAAGGCATAAAGAAAGCCTTATTAAGAAGCAAAATAAGAGTCTAATATTTAGATGACATGGTGACACTTTTCTTTTTCTAAATTTCGAAAAAGAACTTCATTATATATTTATGCATATCATTTGATGCCCATTTTCATTTTTTAAATTCGGTACTTCTTGGGCTCCAGTGGATTATTGAATTAAAATTCTACTCAGTGTTTATAACAAAAAATTGTTATTCACTTAGTAAATCTCTGAATGACAATTGACTTTTTATGTTAATACTTAAAGGCCCAGTGTTGACTTGAAGCAACATACCTAATTTTGTATTCTAAAATCTTGAGAATAAGACTGAAGGTCTAATGCCTGTTGTTGCCAATAGGATACATACTGACATTTTTATGAAATCAATTTAAAACCTATAGATGGCAGCCTGAGTGCTGATAAAAAATATAAATAAATTGATGTTTTTTACTTGAGGCCTTTTAGCTTTGTTTGAATTCTTGAGAATACCATATTTTATTCTTCAATGTTGAAGGTAATTCCTTATCCGTATTATTATTTAATAAAATTCATCTGTATTTGACATGATAGAATTTTATCAAGGAATTTTAACAAACTGTTTTTCAGCCATAAACCATACTTAAAACAAAATCGAATTTTTTAAAGTAGTATTCTCATGTTTTATTCAAGAAATGAAATTCAAAAAACATTTTAAAATCAATTTTTAAAACATCCGGCTTCTAAGGGTCAAACTGAAGTAAATATACAATTTTGGGCTCGGTTTAGAGAATTATTAATTTTTTTACCTTTTGCAAAGACTATATTTTAAAAGCTTTCATATTAGCTAACTTCCTGATTTTGGTTGGTTCCAATATCAAATTTCGGCGCTGAATTTCTAACATGAGATGCAAGTCCCTAATCAATGTCATTGTTTATATAAACCATTAAATTTTTTAAAGCAATTATTCATATCTGCAGGTTTTTGCATAACGAGAAAGAAGCCCAGATGGTAAATTTTCTAAGAAAACCATGGCTATAAGATAAGTATTTGTTCAAAACGCGAGACACATAGTGTCTTATTATGTGACGTGAACCATGCGGTGTGGCGTGACCCATCTCTTGGATCTAGACCTTTGTTCCGTTTTACTTTGAGAACATGTTAAGTGTCATACTTATGTGAATTTGCGGTCTAGTTTCGCAGGATTTTCCACAGCACTGATTCATTTAAAATCCACCCATTCTGAAGAAGCTTGAAATGTCATTCCGATGGTTAGGAAGGTCTGAATGCTGGAAAATGCAGACAAAATGGTACAAACTGTAGCAGACAAAATGGTACAGAGAAGGCATAAGCAATAGGTTCTGAAACGTTCTCATTCGTAAAGACTTCTCACAGAATCTATAGGGTACAAAAACAATTTACAGAACCACCAAGTCTAAGGCTCCAACTTCCCTTCTTATAACAGTAGGTTGGTTTCGTAAAATTTCTAATTGGGTAAACTATAGATCATAAAATGAATCACCAATATAATGTTCTCGATGTTTGCTATTAAATAAATAAGCGACTGTCATCTTCAAAATGATTACAGATTGCTCTGTCACCAGTAATCACAATCAATATTGGCTAACAAAGGATGTAAATTTGACCATAATGTGGCATCTCTTCAATAATGAATTTACTTCATATGTATCTTAATTGCAGACTCGTGTTTCCAACCTCAAGGCACAACGACAATACCCACGTATATTTCTCTTGCAATGATACGAGATATTATTCATTTGAATGTCAGGGATTTCATTATGATATTAATGTTTACTCTTTTGTCGCCCTTTGATTGAACTAGTTTTAATGTTCTCGTAATAGATTGATTGAATTTTTGCGGGAAATGGGATTCGAGGAATGATATGTTAGTGCATTTGGTCTTTTATCCAGAGAAACCTCGCCTTTTTTTATTGTCTAATAGATGATAAAAAAATTTCAATGGCTAATATCATTGTTATTTTTTCAAAGACATACTTAATTGAAGGGAACGTTTATATTTCCAATCGTTTCCTTCCATTTTTCATTATTTTCTTTTATTTTTTGATATCCTTTTCAAACCACCTGGTGAGGACCTTCTTTTCAACAATAAACAATCAACTTGTTGAAAAAAATCTCACATCTGATGGTATTTAAGATAAACTTAAGGAAGTGTACCTATCTGAATTTCAACCCACTTTTTTTGAGGTGAAACCACAAACGCGAAGGCGGAACCTTCTTTTTAAGTCTTAGTTATGGCGGGAAATCGCGTCCCAACTAGGTTGACAGCACAGGTTTTTATGGATAGTTTGCGGTTTTTACAGGAGGTCAAGGAAGGGTAAGCATACACAATTGCTGCATGGAAGGTTACGTTCTGAAATACAGGGTCATTTTGATTTTTCCAGGGCTAATACCATTAGCGGCAGATTAAAACCGATTGGACGGGTTTGGGGGATTCCTTTATTTTCGATTATTTTCCGAACATCTGTTTTAAATTACCTCACACAAAGATATGAACGCATTTATCACAGAAATGGGTCGGGCAGAGGAGAACCGTGCAGTTGAAATGGCATGAAAGAGGGATTTTCAGTGGGTATCCCTACTGTACCATCATGTTATGTCACAGCAACAGTGCAGTGACATAGGAATGTTCTGAAATGTAGTAATGCAACTGAAACAGTATCAAAAAGGGTTTTTCAGTGTGTACCCCAACAGTCACATTATGTTATGTCACAGAAACAATGCAGTGGCATAGGAATCTTCTGAAATGAAGCAATATAGGAACTGAAATAGTGGCAATAGATAGTGAAATAGTAGCAATATGCATCAAAAAGGGAATTTCAGTGTGCATCCCAACTGTTTCAAAATGTTATATGTCAAAGCAACAACTCATTGTCATAGGAATCTTCTGAAATATAGCAATATAGGAACTGAGATAATTGCAATATAGCTGGAATAGTGTCAAAAAGGGAATTACAGTGTGCATTCCAACTGTCTCATTGTGCTATGTCTGAGCAACAGTGCAGTGACATAGGAATGCATTAAGTGACATAGGATAGTGACATTATGAAATGCAGCTTATAATAGTCTTATCATAAGAATCCCTACAACTAGGGCTTATTTAACTCATGCTACACGGGACGAGAGCTGAATTTGTACGAGACCAATCATTGACAATTATGGTTGAGTGTAACAAATTATGCGATGTATCATTGCGTTCAGTTAAATAGTCTTGAATGTGTTCCTAAAGTACTTAACTACTTAACTAGTATGTGCGTGCATCGGATAATGGTATTTTAAAAATTAGAAGCTAGAATTAGTTCATTAGAAGGCAAATAATTAGACTTGAAAGTTCGTAAATCCATAAACATCTCAAGTGATCCATGGACTCTAAATGAAGTCAAGACAATTACACATTCTTTAAACAGATGTCATTTAATTGGATAGTAGAGAAAAAATAGGTAAATGGATAAGAATGATATGTGTATTTAAACATAATTTAATTTTGAACATCCAACAGTCCTGAACATCCTGAATCAACAGGTTGAAGAAGGGAACAAGGGCCAACAAATCAAAACGCACGCAACGTGCATAAAAAAAAGTGTTATCATATACACGCTCATTGTTAGCTGTGAAAAAGGAACGAAAATCACTACGTAAACCACTGATGTAAAGAATCTCACTTAAATTTTGGTTAAAAAACAATAAATGAGAAAAATACTGTAGGAATGTTTTTTTCCTGAGAAAACAGATTTTGGAATTTGGATTCTGATTCAATTACAACACTGTGCACTGAAACTCTACATTCAAACTGAAATGTATTTATTTTAATGGAAAATTTATTTCAGTTAGTTGTAAGACATGTAGTAACATCATTCGTCATGCATCTGTTTTGCGGTAGCTTTAAACGCACTAAATTGTCTTTGTTCATATGTTTCCGTTCTCTATCTCTCATTCTGTTTGTAAACACTATCCATTAAGTGCATATATCAAGATTTCAACTCCTAAATTCGACTAGGTTGCATATCAAACATTAAATTTGAATGTTTCAAGCTCCTCGGGAGTTTTTTCTACGAATTATTTGGGTTTCAAATGGTATAATTGTCTCTTAACAAGCAACACCACCTATCTGAATTTTTGAAATTTCAAAGAGCAAGAAAATACTCTCAATTTTTCGCAACCAGTATTACAATATTTCTGAATTTTCTTAACATCTGCTATGAACATGAGACTGCGTGCTCCTACCAGATGCGAAAAAAACTCAGTAATATTCGTTATTGGTTGCGAAAAATTGAGTATTTTCTTCCTCTTTGAAATTTCGAAAAATAGAGATAGGTGGTGTTGCTGGTTAAGAGACGAATTATTCATTCTTCGATGAATTGCAGTAATATATGAAATGGAGTAATTCATGCTTACTTGATACATCAAATATAAAATTAATTTGGAATTGCTTGAGTATCATACAGAAAGAACAGGTAAGACAAAGCACATTTAGACGACATGCACAATTACGATTGTCATGTGGCTTCTCTGATGTCATGTGAATTGACTTCATTATATTTACACATTTTAAATGCCTTGGCGGAGTTTTGATTCGTAGATTCAAATACTTTTTATTCTTTTCGTCGTACGGCGACAAACTTGATCATCCTTGTAATAAAAAGCATTTCATTCAAATTTAAACATTTAAAAAAAATCATCTTGCGGGCAAGGTAAACGAAACATAACAGTTACATGAAACTATTCCTAAATAAACGTGTGCTCAAGGGGGGGGGGAATTGAAAAACGAGTTACAGCAATGTAAAGGGGGTTGTCGCTAGAAACAGAGTTGCGTGTGTCTAACGCAACCACCTTGCCCTTCCTGTCTATCAACTATTCTTCATTTTAACCTACTCCTAAAATTCCTGCTTTTTACTTTTGAAGTGAATATAAAAATTAAAAATACTCCAAAAGAGGCTTACGTAATTCTTAAGAAGTTTTTAAAAAATAGATTAAACAGTGATTGAAATAACTGGCTGCCTACATTGGACATTGATGAGGCAAGCAAACACAAAGGAGTGTTATCCTCTCGACTCTCATATATTTACACAATAAGCCACGTTTTGTGTTTAACTTCATTGTATAGTGAAGGAAATGTAGTAAATATTTGAGAATAGTACCATTTCCCTTTGACTGATTCGGTACTTTGCTTCACTGAAAGTTAAGTTACATTTTTCTGACCATTTTTCCAGATTATTACTTGCCTTCTTACTCATTTCTTTAAATCTATACGATGCTGTGGCTCTCAGCAAGATGACCAAATCATCCGCATGTGCCTGTATATATACCTCTTGTTTCTATATGTTTAGTACTTCATTGACCACCAGCAGCCAAAGCACTGGACAAAGACTTGAGCCTTGTGGTACTCCTACATTGTAGTTCCATGGTTCATCTCTAGATAATAAAATAGCACGTTCCGAGAGGAAAGCATTTATAAGTCCGATAAGACCGATTCGGTACAAAATTTGACGCTAATCTGCAGTTTTGCCGCAAAGGTCACAGACTAAATATCATTCGCTTGCTTTGTTGCGTCTTTGAATTATGGCATTCACATTCACACAGAGAGACAGACAGTTAACCCGGCGATGGATTTGGTTTAAATTTGATACACATCTCTACAGTTCTGGTAAGAAAACCATATGACAAGCTTCATCCGTCTACTGGTTGTGGTTACACGCCCATGAATGGGCAGACATCGAGGGATTTAGATCAAAATTTTATACGGATCAATTTTGTTTAAAAAAAACCACATTCCGAAATTCATCCATGTAAGGTTTTTGAGTTATTGTGTTCACAAACAGACAGACCTAATTCCAAAAAATAGGGGTTTTTTTGTGTTCGGGGAGATCTGTTGGAAGTGCTAAGATAAATTAAAATTAATTATTATTAAATTATTAAGTTAGATAAACGTAAAACTTCAAATGTATAAAGAATTTCTAAGATAGGTAAAATAGATTTAAGTAATAATAATGTTTATTCTATCCAGCTCTTCTCTCAGGCCGTAAAAATTAAGTGTAGTAGTAGTAGTTGAATGGTAGATTTGAGATGTATGCTTTCTATAAAGCGTTTTGTCTCCAATCGAGGAAAAATTTGAGAATTAAGTCTCTAATTGAGAACTACACAGACATGAGAGTCGGCATCACCGACCACTCAATTAAATGTAAACACACCTTTTATTCTATTTACAGTCAAATACACAGTTAAATGTAAGAGGGAGTGAAATATATTCTTATTGGTTTAACATCAAATGATGTCATACATACAGTAACCAATGAATTAGCTCCGCCTGTTACATGTGATGCAATAGGTGCAGTGGCCGATCAAATCATGCCACCTGTTAGTCTTCGAAATAATTATTGTGCATGCATGCAACTTAAATCACCTTTGTTTATAAAAGTTAATGGATACTATGTATTGTGTTAGCTAGTTCTATGTGAAAGAGTTAGTAGTTATTTGATACAGCTTCAATCAATTATGTTTGTTTTTTAAATATGTCTCTCTGCTGCCATCTATTTTCAGAAGTTCTAAAACTGGAAGATGATTAAAATGTCGAGGTCGAAAGGCTGTTTCCGCAAAGCATAACAGAACGCGCCCCATGCCCCCGTGCCTGATGCCATTACAGCAAACGCAAAGCTTAACAGAAAAAAAAAATAATATCACAATTTTATAAAACTAATTATTGAATAATGGGCAGTCTGTCTGACCTGATTCAGTTTTACAAAGTAAATTAGTTACAGTTTGCATTAGTGAACACAAAATCCGTGCAAACTGGTGGCTGGTTTCTAATTGCATAATTACACCCATTCATACCAGAGTTTCTATAATACTCTTTTCTCTTTACTCTTAGCTCTTTACTTTTTTTCGCGACAGTTTAGTTTTATTAACGTCCTGTTCTGAAGCAATACGAGGGCTATTTTGGGACGGACCTCGTAATTTTGAACCTCGGTCAGATGACGATGAGCTGGTACCCCCTCTCCAAGCTTCCGCACCCCACCAACGGAAGGGGTCGTCCCTGCGTATGATTTAGCGTGCAGCAGGCCCAATACACGACGGATCTTCGGCGGAATCGGGTTTCGAACCTGAAACCCTCCGGCCCCAAAGCTGAAACCTTACCACTAGGCCACCGCGGCCTCTTTTTGCGACAGTTTTTCGTACCCTGATAAGGGGGTCTATTCTGGTACCCCCGGTTGGGTTGGGTTCCGCACTTTAACAACGGAATCCAACTCAACTCCCAACTCAACCGGGGGTACCAGAATAAACCCCAAGGTTTAGAAGCTGGTTACTATCTATAAACTTAACTACTGTTGCGTGATGCAAGATACATGGTGCAAGAATCATTAAAACTACCAAATTTGGCACGAAATTACTTCTTAGGTAGTAGGTGCAAAATAAGAAAGGAATTTTCAAGATTTTAGTTAGATTGTTAATTAACTATAAATTAAAAGAAATTTTAACGTTTTTCAATAAATTAGAGCACATTATTGAGAAAAAGCCTTTTTTACTGCAATTTCTAATTCAAAAAATTGGTTTTTAATTTATATCAGTTTTATATCCTTAGATTTTTTCCCTAATTTATTAATTTTTAAAAAATATTTTTAACTATATTTTACAATAATACTTTTCATGGCTTTAGTCGCTAAGTTATACGCTCGCATTACGACGATAATAAAATATATTTTGTATGTGTGTCTGCGCGTTTTCGTTGCTATAAGAGTAAATTTTCTATAAGAGTTATTAAGAGAGAAGAATAAAATCTAAACCACTCTCATGCTACGATGTTTCAAACTAGAGGTTCGTACCTCCTTTCAATTTTAACGTCGAATGTTTATAGGTTGTCATATTCCGGCATGCGACATGCATGATGCAAACTAATTTTTTGGGGGATACTTGGAACGGAGCTTAGTGATTTCATTTCGAAACTACAAATTTAAGAAAAGTAACGAAATTTCAATATCAATTTTTTTTGTCTCAAATTGTGTAAGGGCATATCAACCCTCTGACTGCTTATCCCGAGATTTCCGCGGATAAGAATTTAAGGGGTCTATTCTGGTACCCCCTGTTGGGTTGGGAGACGTCACTTTTTCCGCACGTTAACAACGGGAAAAGTGACGTCTCCCAACCCAACCGGGGGTACTAGAATAGACCCGTAAGTCTGTTTTCTTCTGCATCCTGCGATTTTTGCAAGTTAATGTGTGGAAAAGAATATTGAGGCCTTTCTAGGAGGGTGCAATATTTTTTTTTTTTTGTCTTGACCGAATTGGATCGGCAATTTTTCTAGTCCATCTCCTGATTGCAATTTTACTTGATTTTTAAGCGTATTGAAACGAATTTTGGAATGAATATTTTTTTAACTAGGGGATAACAGCCTTTGTTGCTAAAAATCCCTAAACATCGTATCTCTTGGAGATACAATTCAAGTCAAATTAATGTGTTTATTTGGTACTATTATAGAGCAGATTATTTTAGTTTAGTTATATTTACTTCCCGTTTTGAAGCAGCACGAGAGCTGTTTTGGGACGGTCCTCGCAACTCTGAACCGCAGTCAGATGACGAGGACGGCGCCCCTCTCTAAGCTTCCGCGCCACACCAGCGGAGGACGCATGACCCCTACGTACGATTTGGGGGTCTATTCTGGCACCCCCGGGGGGGGGGGGGGGCGTCACTTTTCCCGTCGTTAACCCCCGCAAAAAGCCCCCCCCCCCCCCCCCACCCGGGGGGACCAGAATAGACCCCTTATCGTGCAGCAGGTGAATACTCGACGAATCTTCAGTGGAATCGGGTTTCGAACCTAGAAAACCCTCCGCGGTCGACACCTTACCACTAGGCTACCGTGGCCTCCTATTATAGAGTTGAATCATATTATGCTAATAAAGCTTTGCATATAAATAACGATTCGCTTGGTTCAACGGTATTTGAACATGTTTGCAAACGTTGCATCTAAATAGTAATTCAAAAAAAAAATCGGCAGTCAGAGGGTTAAAATGAACTGGGCTTAAAATGGGATCCCTAGTAAAACAGCTGTAATAATTTTACTTTCTCGTATATGGAGAAGGAAAACGGTTTTGCAATCTACGAATAAATTGAGAATGTTTTTGCAACCGTCAAAACGTTCAGCCTCGAGTTTTCGATAAATTTCGTCGTTTCAGACCTTCCTTCTGCCGGAAAAATCCTCTATGGTATGAAAAACATAAAAAGAGCTATATTTATAAAGATTTTTTAACATGCACTTTACCATTCACGCGAACGAAAATATGAAATACATTTTTCATTGCGAGATTTATTTACCTGGGTGTTAGAACTTCGGCTAATGGAAATAAAAATAATTTCTTTGTAGATAGGTTATTTTGATTATAATTAAAAATATTTTTTATTTGTAGAAAATAAAGAAAAAAACATGCCAATCAAACTGAAACCATTGATTATGTAATTTTTTATTAATTTTAAAAGGATGTGGAAATCATTTTCTTCAGATAATATTTTCCAAAGTTATTCCTTTCTTCTCTCCGACTTAAGTCAAACTTTTATGCCCTCAGGATAAGCAGGATCGGCTTGGGAAATAAAAAAAATATTAATCCCTTCAAATAAGGAAATCAAAAAACGAACAGTGATATCCTGTCACTTGAAAAAGTAATTTGGATGCCAGTCAAAAATATCTGGTTGCGTAACACACAAGAAGATTCCACCTGTCCGCACGTTATAGGTATTTCTTATGCTGTATTATACGGAAAACTTAAGGGGGAAGTACTCTTTTAGTAGTGCACTTTTTATGCATTTGAATCAATATTCAGCTCAAGTATTTATTGTCCCCGTCAACTAACCACGGTTCAAAATTACCTAAAATATCCCTAGTCTTGCTTCAAAGTGGGAAGTTAAGCTAACTAAGCTACACTAGACCGCCTTGATTCGCAGAATCAAGTTGATTTCAGGATGGGGCACAGGAAGCCAGAAGAGGTGTGCTTACTTTGTTTAGTCTGCCGACAAAACGGCCACCGACAACGCCGACAAAGAAAACCACAAGTATCGAGACACTCAGTCAGCCTCGAACATCTAAAAATCCATTTCCAGCTTGCGAAAATCTCTGTCAAATGGAATGAATGAGGTTTTTGTCTTTTTCCAAATAACTTTTCTGCATCTCGTCGGACGAAACCTTGACAAAAAACTCGAGGTTTTTTATTAACGTAGGACTACCTTCCTCCCATTGGGGTCTCAAGAAGGAATTTGATTCACACGCCAAAATGCCCCAAAAATCGTTGTATGGGAGATCCTCTATATCTCGGTAACTACATATGTTAAAAACATTATCTTATTTTAGAGATAAAGGGTAACAACAGAAGTTACAAACAAAAAAAAAATTAAAATCGGAGAAAAGTCACGCGAATAAAGTAGTCCTACGCCGTTAACATCAGCGGCTGTTTGAAAAAGACATTTTATTTATTTATTTCACTTGATTATCAGATGCTTTAATAGTCTTATCAATTTCCAGATAATAATTTGCATGCAATGAATTATTAGACATTTTTGCAACAATTGTCATGTAGGGATTTGAAAAGCAATACTATTCTATATTCGACTGTTTTCACATCCTTGTTGATAGATAACCTGTCGTTCTCTTTGGTTAAATCTTCAGTGTTATCTCTTACAGTTTTTTGTCCTATCTAAAGTAAGAGAAATTTTGTGAACCTCTTCGCTTACAATGGTGTGTCTCACTCGTGCTTCGAATTTCAGAAGTTTTAACCCTTTAACAGTCGCGCTGTACGGCGTACATCGAATT
The DNA here is from genome assembly GCA_013235015.1 of Araneus ventricosus. Taxonomy (NCBI): domain Eukaryota; kingdom Metazoa; phylum Arthropoda; class Arachnida; order Araneae; family Araneidae; genus Araneus; species Araneus ventricosus. The sequence continues at coordinate 210,380 of BGPR01001569.1, forward strand.
AGCCCATTTTTATTCTTATAAACTAAAATTTAATCCTTATTAGAAGGCACGAGATTGCAAAAAGAAAAAAAGAAAAAAAAAGAGGAAAAAAAAATCGCGCGAAAATGGTAAATTATTTAATAAAACGCGTGAATAAGAAATGATGAAAACTAGAAGCGGAAAACCGCGGATCCGGGGAAAAATCTCATGGCTGTATTAGATAGCAAAGAAAATTACACTTTTAAGTGATTAATTATTTAAAAGTGTTTATCCCCTTGAACAGTTTTGTTTTCTCTACTGTCTAATTAGACGACATCTTCTCCTTGGAGAGTATTCGTCGTTTTGATTCAATTTGAGATGTTCATGAATTATTGTTTGTAATTATTGCTTCGAGTTACAACGTTTATGAATAACTTATTTTTAGTTTATTGTTTCAAAATTACGATAATTCGCTGCATGTACGGCTCACGGGCAAAACAATTAAGTGTTTAAATCAAAGTAACAATTTCAGTGGCGTAGCGAGAGTTAGTGGCGAAGGGGGCATGGTTTTATTTATTTATTTTTCCCCTTTAACAGAATTTGCTTTAAAAATGACATAAACGCACTAAGGTTGTGTATCCATATCCATGGCACCTGGCTCAAGGGGCATCTCTACCCCCTTGCCCCTCGTCATATAACGCCACTGATTAATTTAAATGACAAAAAAATCACTTGGACATGCCCGATTTTTTAAAAAAATATTTTAAAATGTTTTTTTTTTTTATTTCCATTTCTTGAATAAAACATGGGAAAAATAATTTTAAAAATCCTATTTTGTTTTAAGTGTGGTTTATGACTGAAAACAGTTTGTTACCAACCGACAACACTGGGCTTTATTTCAGAAAAATTTTCCTTGATAAAATTCTATAATGTCAAACCCAGATGAATTTAGATAAATAATTATACGGATGAGGAATTTCCTTCAACATTGTAGAATCAAATATGGTAATCTCAAGCGTACAAACAAAGCTCAAAAGATGCAGCCTCAAGTGAAAAACATCAATTGATTTTTATTTTTTTATCAGCACTCAGCTGATGTGGTGCCTACAACCACGTTCACCGACTCACCCATAGGGTATAGAGTCCACAGGGATGGACGGGGAAGCTGGTGTGGTGCTGAAGTTTGGAGAGGGGTTGCCAGCTCAGGCGTCATCCTCGTCATCTGACCGCGGCTCAACATTACGAGGTCTGTCCCCAAATGGCCCTCGTGTTGCTTCAAAAGGGGACGTTATTATAGCTAAACTAAACTCATCTATATGTTGTAAATTGATTTAATAAAAATTTCAGCAACAACAGGTATGAGAGCTTCAGTCTTATTCTCAACATTTTAGAAGACAAAATTGGGTATGTTGCTAAAAGACAACTGGCCTTTGAGGGTTAGGTATCTCAGGTGTTCTTTACTTATAAAGATGATAAATTATCTAGATTAAAGATAATATAATATCTATATAAAGATAATATAATATCTATTAAAGATAATATAATATCTATTAAAGATAATATAATATCTATTAAAGATAATATAATATCTATTAAAGATAATATAATATATATTAAAGATAATATAATATCTACTAAAATTAAAGATAATATAATATCTTTTAAAGATATATTATCTTTACAATAAATATCCCAAATAGGATGCGTCATCTAATTATGAAGTTAAATAAACTCGTAGGTCAGGCGGTTAAAGGTGTGTTATATCTGGGATTACAATAATATTTTTAGTTGAAATCCGGACATGCTGGGGGGTTGAAGGGTCTTGGTGAGGTCAAAGTATAATATAAAATCCTAAAAAGCTGCCTGTCAACGACCCTCTTTCATAGCACTAGGACAGAATTTGAGGATATATATATATAATAACTTAGAAATTTTCCTATCTTTAAAATAAATCTTTATTTTCTCATCTTTAAAGTAAGTTCTTTTTAACGACAGCTAATTTTTAATTACGAACGAATTATTTCTACTTCAAACCTATGATAAAACACTTCTACTGTAACTAGACTCGCAAGATTCCCAATATTTCTCGAGCCTCAACTTCGGTACTTTTCCTTTTTTGGTATTATAAAAACTCGCCGCGTTTGCGTAATTTCCTCTTTCGTAATTATGTAACGCACTGAGCAAGTCACGCCGTTTAAGGCGTAATTCTTTACTCCTGTCCATGGCTTTAATTTTCCCATAACCTTTTGAAAGTGTAATCTGTTATTGAGTATTCTATAACTAATTTAATTTTGCCTATTTTCGAAATGTGATAAAATGTTTTGGACTTTTAACGACTGCAATCGTCTTCAACTAACTCTACACTTTATTTAACGAAATATATATATAGTTTGAAACGCGGACTATCCAGACGAAATCTAGACGTATGATAACCCTAGTCATACCCGAATGCATTTGAAATCCTTCAACGTGAGATGATGTATTATAGTACAACCCCGGTTAACCAAACTAAAGGTGGAGGGGGCGTTTCGGATAACGATTTTTTCGGCTAAGCCATGAAAATCTATTACTATTTTGTATCTAATTATAGTACGTGATTCTGAAATGTTTTGTGTGTGGTAAGAATTCACTCTATTTGTAGGCTAAACTCATGTTCTTTATTAATGTTTAGTGTCCGTCGGGCATAATATTCCCACAAGTGAGTTCGTGCGCAATGCGCCTGGCAGGTAAACAATATCGTAATTAATATTGTTAATACCCATTAATTCTAATTTTAGTATTCTAAAATTAATAACTGACCTTCTTCGGGAGGCTTTAAAGAAATTAATGGGGATATCAATGCAAGAAAATCTCCCCTATGCGATTACTTCCTTGCAGAACAGAACGTATTTGCGATTTTACAGGCATTTCGGAAAACCCGGAATTCGGTTAACCGGGGTTTTACTGTACTTGTTAAAAGTGAAAAAGGTGTTTGATGAAAAGAGGCATTTTAACTAGAGCTTTTCGTATTGCATGACTTTGAACCTCTAATCCGAAACATTGTAACATGATAAGGCTTGATTCGTCTGGCTTAATTGCAGCAGCCGTTGCATTCCTTAAGTAAATATTTTTAAATCATGCAAGTTTAGTATATTAACGTCCCGTTTCGAAGCAGCAGGGTTATTTTGGGACTTACCTCGCAATTTTGAACCTTGGTCAGATGACGAGGACGACACCTGAGCTGGCACCCTCTTCACCACACCCACGGGAGGACGTTTGGCACTCTACGCATGATTTATGTGCAGCAGGCCCAATACACGACGGATCTTCAGTGGAATCGGGTTTCGAATCTGGAATCCTCCGGTCCCAACGCCGAGACCTTACCATTAGGCCACCGCGGATTTACATCATGTAATTTACAGAAAGAATGCCAGGCTAAAAGCAATATCATGTTAACAAAAGCGAAAGTGAAATTTCTGCTTTGGGAATTAATTTCGAAAGAAAGCCATTTATTTATTTATTTTTTATTATTATAACTTTAATGGTGGCAAAATCATGCGAATGAAAGATTTGAAGAGGCAATGAAACTGGTTTGAAATTAAATACAATAATAAAAAGTTTTGTTACATATTGTATTTAAAATCAATTTTTAAAAGTTTATTAAAATTAGAGAAAAAAATTGAATAGAAACAAAAATTGGTATAATTGAAAATGTAATTTAGTGTGCTAGGTCCTAATTTACTGTACTACTTTCAGGGTAATTGTAGTTAGTTCTAAGCACAACATAAGAGAAAAATCAAACATTTATTTCTAAAAAGTGCCAACGATGATAGATCGTTGCGTATGCTATGGTGCTAAAACACATCTATACATGATGTGTTTTATTTTGCCTTTTTACAACATTTTAGATTTTTATGCGTTTTGATTTTCCATGTTCTTATGTAATCGACCATTTTTTTAATCTTTTCTATAGGTTTTCATTTTTGTACTCTGTTTTTGTCGCCTTGTTTGAATTTATTTTTATCTCAAGTGTTGCAATTTATTTTTTATCTCAAGTGTGTATTTCCGTTTTTAAACTTTTAAACTCCTGGTGTGTTTTTAGAAGACTCGGTGCTTGCGTGTTTTGACTTTTTAACCCTTGCCTTTTGGAAATGATCTTTTAATTAAAAAAAAAAATACAACTTTAGTATCATAGTGTGTTTTACTGTTTTTATGATTATGTGTTTTCGTTTTTAATTATATATGCGTTTGCAAAAGTTTTATGATTTTGTGTATTTTGTGTTCAACTTTTTGTTTTCTAACGCATTTTTTTATTTACTCTTTGTGGCTTTTGTTCTTTGTGTTTTTGTTGTTTATAGCACTCTGTAAATGGAGTTTTCTCTGTAATAGTAACTTTAAATAAATAAATAAATCTCAAAATAAATTTATAAAACATTAGAAATGGTTTTATTAATGTATTCGATTTATTAATAATATACGATTAATATTATAAGTTAATATTCGATTTTTCTGTTTTTCACACCGTTATATACTTAAGTTATTCGCATGATTTTAAACAAATATTGATTTTATTTATTATTTATTTCGTAATATACTTCTTTTTGAATTATGTAAACACCATTTTTGTTTTGTTTTTCATGAACTTATTCCCAAACCTTAGCAAATTCATCAAATTGTTCCGGTATTCTTCGCACAGGTAAGATACCTTCAGTCGGCACTAAAAGGGTCAAAAAAAGAAAATGAATTATTATTTTTTTTCATTCTTTCAGAGGAGAGAACATAACGACTTACATTTACAATATAAAAATAAACGGATACATAAACTGAGCTATTCTATATGTGCTGCCATCTATTAATATGTCTTGGAAAAAATATAATTTTTAGAGTAAGCTGAAAATTTAGTTGTAACTATCTATGAATTAATAAGTTAATTTCATATTATAAATTATCCCTAAAAATTAAATTAAAAATGTGTACTATCAACAAAAGAAATAAATCGAATATATATTTTTAACACCTAAATAAAAATAACCTTGAGTATGCGACATTTGGTAACTAGGACAAACTACAAACCTACATAAATACCAAAAGTTAAAGAAAAGACGAACTTATAACCTGAGAAATAAAATTGTGAGCTTTTGCTGTTTAAATTGAGCATAAAATATCAGTTGCTACTTATTATAGATTTTTTTGACGTGAGAACGTCTTTCCACTCGTTACAGTGATAGTAGTCGGTCGAACTTTCTTCTATGGCAAAATACCGTCAGATTTGAATCGCTAACAACTACGAGAATAATAATGCGAAAATAATGTTTGACCCCACAACGGATAGATCATATCTGTAAGAGTTTATCGCACAGTATTTGTTTTGCTTGTGACACCATCGTACCAGTGTAGGCTCATGCGCGTGATTGTTATGAATTAGCTTTATGTAAGGTTATAAATAAGTGTAGCGTGGAAACGCGTTTAGTTAGGAGTTTGATTCTGGTGTCATTTTAAAGATCTTGAGGAGTATTACTAGGAACAAAGTGAGACGATAAAAATATTTATCAGAATATAAGTAAAAATCGGTATTAAATTGAAAATTTCAAACTCCGCAAGTTTTTTGAATATAACATGCAGAGTTTCCTTTCGAATTGTACGAAACTTACAGAATACTTGACAATACATAAAAGAAACATTGCATTAAAATTTGAATTTGCAAAAATTTGAATATTACGGGAAATATGAGCATTTGTAATAAAGAATGTTTTCTGTGCTTACCCGAAATGTAGTTTTATATATTGTCTGCAGATGATGCCATCAAAATATACTCTAAATAAAACATAAGAAAGGCACAGTTCGGGTCCGGGTCGTAGATTTTTCGTGGAAACGTCGGGATAAGACAAGTATTTCGTATTAATATGTGAGTTAGAAAGAGGGTAGTATAATGGTTGCAAAACAGATAAATCACTAGCTTATCGCATGTAGCAAGGGTCTGTGGTAGCTTGTGATTTATCTAATATGAAACCATTATACTACTCTGTGTAAATATTGTGTTAAAGATATTGATAATTAAATTACATATTAATTCGAAACATTTGTTTTATGATTTTATCCCGACGTTCTCACGAAAAATATACGGCGCGGACCGAACTGTGTCTTTCTTCTTTTTTTTTTTTTTTCAGTTTCCAATTCTGTCAAAACCATGCTGAAATCTCTATTAACAGGACTTTCCTTTTTGGTTCTAAGCCATTCACAAGGTCCAACATTTCCACTTAGCATGACAATCATTAATTAATAAATATCAGTTCGCATGAACTTTTGAGAGCGAATCACCCACTCTCTTTGCGACGACCCCCATCGTTATACATAATTTAATCGCGCGAAATGGATATTTAAAGCTGGATATTCGCGATCATTTCACACCCTGCAATTTCAGTCTCATCTCGCTAAAACCGGTCGCCAGTGTGAAAATCCGATGAGATGAATCCAGGAGAAAAATCCTGAGCAGGGTTGCCTCAAGTAGTCGAGTCACCGAAAGGAGGGAAATGGGTATAAAATCAACCACAACATTTGGCGGAGAATTCGTTTTCGACCGCAGTACAAAGCGAAATGAGACTTCCGCCGGTTCTATCTGCGCCAAATGAAATAAAGCCCTTTCCTTCACCCCCAAAATGCAATGGAATATCCCGTTTCCATAACGATCGCCACAGGCATGTCTGGTGTCTAGAGTTTTCTCGTGGCGGTAGGAGGTAGGTAAGGTCGAAAGTTTGAAAGTCCAACTTCCCTGCGGAGTCATAAATGCTGAAATGCAACAGGTGTAGATACGTGGGAAAGGGGATGAGTCCCTCTCGCACTATAGTCCAAGACAACTCAAGAATGTTATACAGTGGAAGCTATGGATGGTATTCTTCCGCCAAATGAAATAGTCCTGCAATTATTCTAATGTATTTTAAAAGTAATTGACATATTTCAACAGAATTTTGCTTTAAATAACAAAAACCGATATTCTCTGCAATAAAAATCTGTTTTCAAAACGTGTGTTATTTAATTTCTGAAATCTTTTTTTCCCGCCTTTTGTCGGAAATGACGAGGACCAAGATGACCTTGGGAGCATTCGGGGGAGAAGCTTTTTTTCTCTGTCTCTTCGGAGCTCACATTTGGCGAATAATCCCTCTTGGTGTTGGCAGCATGTAACAAAGCATATTATTTTTTGCATTTTATATGTTTGGCTCAATCTGTTTAGCTATAAAAACTAAATGTTAAACTCGAGATTTAATGAATTCATTTGTGCGCAAGTTTATCCAAAAAATATTTACATACAATGAAAAATATTATAAGAGTGCTAAGAAAAATATTTAAAATAGAATATGAAGGTTTCGGTTATGCTGTATAATATAAAACATTCAAGGTACATACTTTAACTTCTCAAAACTCCGTATTAGAAGAGTAAAAAAAAAAGTTTTACTGAATATAAAATTTGAGTTGTAATTCGATTATTATTCGAGCATTATTCATTGTAAATATTTTAGTTTTTTTTATTAAATTTCCTTTTAATTATTAAAAAAATTATGAATCCTTTATTTCAAGATAACAACATGAAAGCATGGTTGGTGTAATCAATTCTTTTTTTTTTTTGCATAGAATCTTCTGCTGTATACAATTTTAAATATAGTGTCAAGTGTCTTCTATTGATATTTCTCAGACTTCCTTTAATTAATAATGAACAAATTATGTACTTAAAAACAATGTAATAGTAAAAAAAATCGATCCAAGCAACTTTCTGTTTTTGCTTTGAGAAGAAACGTTGGCGCACACGAAGCAAAGAAAATCTACTTCTGGTTCTTGGCGAATTCTAATAAGAAGTAACACCAAAACGCGTAGAAACACCAACTACGTCATTCATCGGTGCAGCGCCGGAAGCATAGCGTAATCTCTGTTAGTTTCTTGGCCTGTCTTAGAGGTTTTTTTTTTATAGAGGAAATCTGGGCAGGTGCGGGGGAGGGGGAGTAGCTGCAATAGGGGATCGGAGTGCCCGTAGGTAATGGGTTTGTGGTTTGAGTGGAGCAACCCGTGAATGTCTTACCTACTGTCTGTCCGAGACAAGAAAAACCAGGCACCAGACATGCCGGTGGCGGTCGTTATAGAAACGGGATATTCTACTGCATTTTGAGGGTGAAGGAAAGGGGTTTATTGAATTTGGCGCAGATAGAACCGGCGGAAGTCTCATTTCGCTTTGTACTGCGGTTGAAAAACGAATTCCTCGTCTAAAGTGCGCTTAGTTTGCCAAATGTTGCGGTTGATTTTATACCGTTTCCCTTCTTTCTTCGATTCGTCTATTTGAGGCAACCCTGTTCAGGATTTTTCTCGTGGCGGTAGGACAATATACTGTCTGTACGCGACAAGATCTATGCCCGCCAAGTTGAATGGTTGGTGGCGGTCGTTATAGCAACTGGTTGTGTTAGGAAAGATCCATTTCGAATAGCAGGAATTCGATGAAAGTCTGGGTTTTATTGTATTCTTCGGGGAAAGAATAGTTGATCATTCGTCTTTTTAGATTTGCCGCAATTGCACGTTTGTGCCCATTTGGCACTAAGTGCGCCAATGTAACAAACTTGAACCTATGTACCTACTCGAAATGGATTTCGCGTAAGGTAACCTGTTTCTATAGCGACCGCTACCGTCCAGAAAACTTCGCAGGAAGAGATCTCCCCTCAGGCATACATTTGTTTACAGTACACATCTGTTTTGGAGTGTTCGTGATGCCTTGACAATTGAAGGCATCTTAAATATTCCCCAACTTTGAGTGGTAAATGAACTCGCTAACTTTACATGAAACCAACTCTATAATCCTTTCACCATCAAATATGGAAACCCAAGATCATTGTTTCATGTTATGCTTACCGTTGGAAACGGTACTCTTTCCTTGATTGAAAACATTTTCATTCAGCCTTTAACCCTCTGACTGAGGATATTTAAAATCACCATTTAGATGCAACGTTTGCAAACGTGTTCAACTACCTTTGGGCGAATCGATTTGTTATTTATATGCAAAGCTTTATTAGTATAATACGATCCAACAATAGTATTAAGTAAACATATCAGCCTGTGAAAATCACAAGATATAGCAGAATTGTTTTAAACCGGTGGGAATCACTTGATATGTAGTCAGAGGGATAAAAACTTAAGAGCGCATCGAATAGAAATATCATACAACATTGTTATATAAAAATTTCAAATGTGAAATATCACACTTATACCCATAAAGACATTTGGAACGATTCTAGCACTAGCAATGTATGACATTTTGTTTTTTGTCATTACCTTGAGTTCTATCAACTGATCCCATACAGCAATTTAAGATGAAATGCAGCTTGCATGTACATTTGTTTTGCAATATTTTTGGAAAAATTGACATGCAGCATTTTTATGTAACATAGACGATATTTCATAAAGAAACCCTTACCATCTTCAGAAAAAAACTGAAACATCCTTTTGCAACAGTTATTTTAACGAAGGAACACAGAATTAGAATAACTTTTATTCCAAATAATTGTATGATAATGTCTGTGGTTCATCTTAGACAACATTCTCCTTTTTTGTTTTTTCAAAAAATTATATATTTACTATCGTAATTTAAGGAATAGTTACTACATTCTAATTTGAAGGAAGACAGATTAGGAACTTAAACCCGAAAAGAAATGATAATTGCATTTCAAATCAGAGTCTTCCGAAAAAGTCACGGTACTCCCTCCGCTCCTCTTACGACAAGATAGAGAAAAGTTTCATTGTTTTCAGAAATTTCCGACCCTTTTATTCCCTTTATAATTATAATGGTACATGAATGCAAAAGATATAAAATCAGAGATTGTGCGATAAGTTTAAGAATGGTCAATTTCTTTGGTACTCCTTATTATAGCCACCCCCGAACTTACTTACTTAGCAGACATCGGATTACGCCAAGATCACAGCTATGAAGAGATTTGACCACCATCTTAGTGGATGCTTACTAGTCCAGTCAACGAAGGGTTTGAAAAAAAAAAAAAACATTAAATCATAGTAAATATACTTGGCAGACTTCGGATTACGCCAAGACCGCAGCTGTGAAGAGATTTGACCACCATCTTAGAGGTTGCTTACTAGTCCAGTCAGCGAAGGATTTGAAAGAAAAAAAAACATTAAATCATATAGTTTTGAAAATTGGTAATTTTGTTCGTGAGGGGCTTCTGATGAACATATTAAAAGTCCCCGGTCCTGGGGGGTGAGCTCATGCCGCCATTTTGGATTTTCCATTTTCAGTTTCTCTCTCTCTAAATCTATTCAGTTTTCAAATTAGATGCGATTTAACACATTAAAGACCGTAAAACTCCCTACAAATACATACGTTTAGTTTTCTTCCAGCTTTAATAGTTTCCCAGATAATGGATCTCAAAGACTGCCGCCGTCTTGGATTTCCTCCCCTTTTTTAGTTTTTCTTGAATATCTCGAAAACTATTCAATATTCAAATTACATGTGACTAAACAAATTAACGATCGTACTATTCCCTAAAAATGGATGCTCTGGGTTTCTTCAAGCTTTAATAGTTTTCGAGATAATTGGTTTCAAAGTGGATGTATTTGTAAAAAAAATCTTAGTTGATAGCCCAGTCAACGAAGGTTTTCAAAAAAATTATTAAATGTTATAGTTTTGAAAATTGGTGCACTTGTTCGTGAGGGGCTCCTGATGAACATACTAAAAGTTCCCGGTCCTGGGGGGGGGGGGATGAGCTCGCGCCGCCATTTTGGATTTCATCCCTCCAATTTTAGTTTTTCTTGAATATCCTAAGATCTATTCAGTTTACAAATTACAATTGATTTAACAAATTATAGAGCGTAAAATTCCCTACAAATAAATGATTTTAGTTTTTCCTTAGCTTCAGTAGTTTCTGAGATAATGGTTCTCAAAATTTGTCGCCATCTTGGATTCCATCCCTTTTTTTTATTTTTATTGAATATCTCGAAAAAGTATTTGATTTTCAAATTAAATTTAATACAACAAATTAATGATCGTAAAATTCCCAACAAATGCGTGTTCTTATTTTTTTCTAGCTTTAATAGTTTCCGAGATAATGGATTTCAAAATTTGCTACCATCTTGGAATTTATCCCCCCTTTTTTAGTTTTTCTTAATTATATCAGAAACTATTAAAGCTAGAGAAAAAAATTCGAGCATGCATTTGTTGTGAATTTTATGATCATTAATTTGTTGTACGATATGTAATTTGAAAACTGAATAGTTTCCGAGCTGTTTAAGAAAAACTGAAAAAAGGGAAGATGAAATCCAAGATGGCGGAACGAACTCGCCTCTCAAGACCGAGGACTTTTAGTATGTTCATCAGAAGCCCCTCACGAACATGTGCACCAATATTCAAAACTATAATATTTAATGTTTTTTTTTCAAACCCTTTTATGACTGGACTATTAACTAAGATTTTTTTATTAATTCATCCACTTTGAGAGCAATTATCTCAAAAAATATTAAAAATTGAAGAAAAATCGAAGCATCCATTTCTAGCTCTTTAATTTGTTCAATAAAATGTGATTTTAATATTGAATAGTTTTTGAGATCTTCAAGAAAAACTAAAAAAGGGGGATGAAATCCAAGATGGCGGCGCGAGCTGACCACCCCGGGCCGGGGACTTTTAGTATGTTCATCAGAAGCTCCCACTAACACGTGTACCCTTTTTCAAAACTGTATGATTTAATGTTTTTTCACCCCCATTGTGGACCTTCGTTGGTAGGTCCAAAATGGGGGTGAAAAAGACACCATTGGCACACCTTATTACACAGGGGCTGCTATAATAAAGAAGTAGCATTTTTTTTCACAAAATAATTTACTCCTCTGTTTTGTGATTGGAATAATAAAGTCTACGTAATTACTTTCACCTTTGTAGTTTCTCATTCAAAATTAGCTACAATATAACTTTGATTAACCGTCACTCGTTTAACCGTCATTTTCTGTTATTCGTCATCGTCTAAGAATCTAAGGCTCGAGCCTCAAAGACACAGAAGAAGATGAGAGATTATTTTTAAACTAATGTAGGTTAAGGATGTATTAAATAAAAATACATTTCTGTCCATTACTATTCTTATATCGAAGTTTATATAGTTACAAAGATGTAATGTCGCTTTCCTGCCTCGCTAGTCTCATAGATGGGGACGGAATTTTACAGAGGTAAGCATGAAGTGACTGACAACGGCGAGGCATAAACCTCTGACCTTAGCGACCATTTTGGCGACCTTGGCGACAAATCGAAGATTCCCGAATATGCGATCATTTTCTCTATATTTCCATTAGAAGAGGAGATACTAGAATGTGTTAGATATATTTACATGTGATGTCACAGCCTGTCGGGCAGAGTATAAAAGGACCGCGCTTGCATTCCATAGTAGTGGTGTGTTGATCAATTGGAGCGACTTTGGAGTTTCGTCTGCTGTGCGGGCTAGGGGGTCGGTGGGCTGAGCTCTGTTGAGGGCGCTGCTATTGTCGTTGGTAGTGGTTTGCTGACTGTTTGTGCTGATGGGTCTAAAAGTGCTGAACTCTTGTTGCCTGTGAGCTGTTGTCTGTTTGCGTTGCTGGTCTGTGCGGGATCTGTTGTTTCCTGTTGCCTGTGCTGCGTGTTTTCCTGCACGTTTGTGAGTGGTCCTTCATTCTGCATCATCCTGCGTGTTGGGCTGTTTACACCATACATCCACTGAAAGATTTTTTTGTAACAATATTGATCGTTTTGTAAAATTAAATACAACATTATGGGTTATTCACTTTTAAAGGATTTTATTTTCATTTTTGTCTCAAGCCAGCAGTGAAATCACGTTACTCTACATGAGATTTCCGCTATCCGACTTTTTGCTATGTCACTGCCCTGGTCCCGACTGTGACGATTAATCGAAGTTTCACTGTATTTACAAATAGTAGAAGAATATGCCTGAGGCAGCCATCAGCAATTATTTAAATACAGAAACTTCATGTCGCTGAAGGCGGCAATGGCCTAGTGTTAAGGTCTCAGTTTCGGGATCGGAAGTTCGAAACTGGCTTCCACTGAAGATCCGCCGTGTATGTGTGCCTGGTGTACATTGAATCTGACGTCGTAGGACAAACGTTCGTCCGCTGGTGTGGTGCGGATTCTTGGAAGTTCGGTGCCAGCTCAGGTGACATTCTCGTCATCTGACCGGGTTTAAAATTACGAGATCTGTCCCCAAATAGCCCTTATGTTGCCTCAAAACGGGATGGTAAAATTTCTAAACTAAACTAACTGTGATGTCACTGAAACCCTGAGCTAAAACGCTTAGCGAAAACAACCTTAAGCGTTTTGTCCTCTCGTTTTCTGGAATTACTTTTTAGCCCTTCTTGTAAGAGCTTATCGCTTTGAAAGGAACTAAATGATAAATATTATGACAAAATTTAATTAATTAGTCGAAATACAAGATTTTAGATAAATCCATTTATTTTTGGATTTCCTCCGCTTCATTGAAAACATCTGCGCAGAGAAGTTCCATCAATGAAACATTTATCCAAAAAATCCCAAAGCTTTCTTCAGTTCACACTCCGTGACCATGAGAAAGAAACATGCCTGTGGAGGAAGCAAACATTCAATTTTTTCAAATGAAAATGTGAAACTTCTTACGAGATAAATATTTAAGTAGCATTATGCAGTTATATTTACCCTGATGTCCAAAAGTTTAGCACAATTCTTAAGATGCGAAAAAATTAGATTTAATATGATACTATGGTTCGCAACCAGTTGAGGAAAATCGTGGAACGTACTATCGTCGGAATTCATATTTTACAGAGAAGATTCGATCTCGAAGGCATTGACCCTCTGACTGCATATTCCGTAATTTCCACGGGTTGGAAGTTCGTCTGTTTTTTGCTGCATCCTGAGATTTTCTCAAACCAATGGGGCTACTTAGTGCATTTAAAACATTGAATCATATTATGCTAATAAAGGCCTGCATGCAAATAACAATTAGTCTGGTTCAACGGTATTTCAACATGTTTTAAAACGATGCATCTAAATAGTAATTCAAAAATATTTTACAGTCGGAGGGTAAGAGGGGACAGATAGTGATGACAACAAAAAAGGTATTTCGACACATCCCGTTCCATAGAAAGCTGATAATGACTATCACCAATAGTTATGTTTGATGTGCATAATATCTACACGCATTTTCGTAAAAATAGCGCGAATAGTCGGAAAGATATAAAGGTTTCTTTAAAAAAATCCCAAATATTTCCGCATGTTTTTTACTTATTAACAAGCAGAGTTTTTTTATCAAATTATACGAAACTTACCGAATAATTGACAATATGTAAAAGAAGCCATGTATCAAAATTTGAATTAAATACTTTGAATACTACATGAAATATGAGTATTTTTTGTAAATAATTTTTTATTGCGCATGTGCGAAACGTAGAGCAATTTTTCTTTCATAACTTGAGAGCCAGATATATAGGGCAACTTATATAACAGTCTCAGTTCAATACTGTTAATATTCAGAAAGATATCGGTACTGAAGAGATGAATTGCTTTTGTTGTTTAAGAGAAACTAAATGATGAGGTTTCGTGCACAAACATAAATTTTTTTAACTTTAATCCTTCGAATAGTTATAATCGAAATGCAATTTAAATTATTATTTAGTTTATATAGTTTATAAGTAAACATGAATATTCAGGATATTCAACTTTCATAACATTCAAAATTACTGTTATGTCTGCCAATTATTTATATCAGCTTTGTAAATTAAGGTCGAAAGCAGTTAAATGAAATTATCGAGAATATAGTGTGTACTCGTTTAAAGAAATAGTTCGACATGAACATCATCTATATACAGGGTGTACACAAATGAAGCGACTCATTTCAAAAATTAATTTAAAGAAAAAACTAAAAATGTTGGAACTACGTGTTTTTTATACTGAGAGCGCATCTCAAAAAGGTTTTTTTCAGATAGTTAACATGCCATTTCGGTGGTCTAAGGGATCGTAAATAACTGGAAATCAAAAATTGTTTAGAGTCATTATCTGAGAAAATATTAAAACTGGAAGAAAACTAAAAGTATGTATTTATAGGGAATTTTACCCTCTTTAATTTGTTAATTCACAAGTAGTTTGAAATCTGAAGAGTTTTCGTGATATTCAAGAAAAACTAAAAAAAGAAACCAGAAAACACGCGCATCGGCTTCTGCTGATCGGTAGCCATTGCGTACTGAATTTTCTCGCTGTATCAAATTTAGAACGGCGTAAACCCGCCTTACCTATCTGAAAAACTTCTTGAGATGCGCTCTTATTTTTAAAAAAAACATAGTTCCAACATTTTTAGGGATTTTTTTATTATTTATTAATTTTTGAAATGAGCCACTTCATTCGTGTACACCCTGTATATTTAAAATAATTGGCAAAGCCAAAGAACGAGTTCCTCAGCCCAAACACCGTACCAATTTCTCGAATTTATATTTTACATGAAAACTCATGACTCCCAAGATACATCAGTGGTCATTGACCTCCATTTCAGAGAGATCGCGTAAAATAAAACTTTGATAGAGTTCCTCAACCTTAACATTCTGGATAGTTTTAACCACTTTGCAAATATATCTACTATTAACCCCCTGACTGCGGATTTTTTAAAAAAATACTATTTAGGTACAAAATTTACTAACGTGTTCAAATACCTTTGATCCAAGCGAGTTATTTATATGCAAAGGTTTATAAGTATAATACGATCCAACGCTATAAAAGTACTAAGTAAACACATTAGCATGTGAAAATATCAGGATGCAGCAGAAAATAGACTTCATTCCAATCCGCGGGATACGCAGTCGGAGGGTTAATATTATGGCCGAATAGCTGGTTGTCGAAGGTGGCTAGTTAATAAGTAAATCACATTTGCTTTGATTGCTTCTTAGAGAATGATGAAATCAGGAATGACTTCATAATTGAAATTAATTTTTTATATCATCATTTGTTGAAATAAGCTTTTCGGTCATTGCTCATTAACTTTCTGACGGTGTATTTTTAAAATCACTATTTAGATGCAACGCTTGCAAATGTGTTCAAATACAGTTGAGCCAAGCTAGTTGTTATTTTTATGCAAAGCTTCATTGGTATAATATGATCCAACACTATAAAAGTACTAAATAAACACAGCCTGTGAAAATTGCAGGACGCAGGAGAAAAATAGACTTGCTTCCAAACCGAAATCAAATGCTGCGCAGTCAGAGGGTTAAAAAAATAGTAAAATCTGAGAAATATTTAAAAAATTTCTTACCCTAGAACTGATAACCGCCTGTGCTTGCTCTTCAGTATAACTAAGCTGAAATAAAAAAGATTAATACACATTAAATTTCGCAATGAATATTCAAATTTACTGAGTTATGAAATATTTCCGAAGAACAAGCTTACCATCACTAAAAACCATTAATTTCTCTAAAATTATAAAGTAGAACGTTTTTCCATTTCTGATTTATTGGTATACAGTAGTTGCAAAAATATTAAATTATTGAATGTAATGAATTGATTCTTCTGAGCACGAATATTCGAATTTTAGAAATTATCAAAATGTGAATGCATTTTCAAAGAAAGGAAATAACTTCTTCTGTTAATAGCAATGCTGCTTCAGTAATACTCATGTTAATACTAATAATACTTAATAATGTATAATAATACTTACTGTTATTAACAGTAAGAAGTGATGCGTAACAAAGAAAAAAACTGTTATGTACCACTCCCTATTTGTAAAGTTAATGGAAATGTATATAGATTAAGGGAACTAATTAACAATAAAAACACGTGTTAAACTTACATTCCTCTTCTCCTTTTCTTCAAACCAATAGGTAATAGCCTGTAAATAAAAGAGATTCAAGGAAATCAGGAATGTCTTCTTCATTCATATTGTTACAAAGCCATAAAGACGTTTCCCTGAGATGCTAATCTTGGCGACAAACTTGGCGACTTGGCGCTAAATTTGGCGACCTTGGCGTCAAAGTTAAAGACTTTAGCGACAAAGGGAATTTTATAGATGGACCTCAAACTTTCCACCTATTTCTACTGGTTTCATGAACTTTCTAGAGATTACGTCACTTCCTACGTAATGAAGTCACTTCCTGTTGAAAAGCATAAAGGCAAGCTCTCAAGCCAAGAAGAGTCAGTTGGAATTTGATCAGCAAGCAAGCTGGTGAACTGATAAGAAGCTTTTGAGCGCTGTGTTGAGATTTATTGGTAGTCTCTGTTGTGAATTTTTACTAGTGCTGTGCTAATACTTGTGCTACGTTTCTTTGCTAAGAATATTTGTGAAATAAAGAGCTTTATTTTTTAAATCCTGCTTATTGGTCTGCATTCACGTACACCCACAATACGATTTTGTAACGATATATAAAAAGTCAAACTTCGATTAAACGTCACCGTTCGAACAGGGCTGTGACGGATAATCGAACAGACTGAAAAATTGCAAAAGTTTCACGCAACAAAATAAATTTATTGCATTTTGCCGTGTATTGCATTGTACAATTTGGTTTAGTGAGGACTTAAGAAATACACGAAGAAGGAAAATGTCTAAACCATTTTTTAAGGTTAACGTTTCAATCAGACAAAAAAAATCGTTAATAAATGAAATAACAAAAATAGTTGCTTCATAAATTTATAAAATGCAATTTGATATGCGATTTACTAGAATAAGATTACAATATGCGATTTTTGTTTCATTTTCTTGTAGCAAATTCATTGGTAATATCATCATAATTTATGTTGGCAACAGTTGATTATTCCCAACTCCTACGTCAGCTGTCTATGACGTATTTTACGTCACAGCAGATATATAAGGTCTACTTGGTTTTACTGTATCTCTCTGACACTCTCTTTAGCTTCTTCTATTTTGTCATGCAGCATGATGTGTTAAGTGTAATAAGATGCTCTCTACCCGTCTTAGCAAGTAATGAATCAGTTAAATCGAGTAGTTGTGTTTAAACTTAATGTTTTCGTAGACAAACTATTCTACTGAACGTTATACTTATTTCATTATGACTTTCAATAGAGAAAGTGTATCTGACGTTTGTCTGTTATTCCAACGGCTTCCAACAATTTAGTTTCTTGGTCAGTTCAGATTCAATAGATGAAATGGAGAATCGTTCTCGACTTATGTTTAATCTCAAATAAATTTTTATTATTTTCAATCTTGAGGAAAGACTTTCTGTAGATGCAACGGTAATTGGTAAGGTCTATATAATTTTCAAGAAGGTAACAGAAATTTCCATACAATTAAAATAAATCATATTAAAAAAATCAGTCTTGAAAAGGTTAAATAAATATTGTAATTTTGAAAGGAAAAACTCAACAAAAAATTTCGATTTCATTAAATAAATCAATGTACACAAAATTCGTTTTGCAAAATCATTCATTGGCGTGGAGCCTTCAGAACCGGGGGGGGCTTATGAGCTCGGCAGGCCCATGCGACTGTCTAGTGATGAGTTTGGAGCTCCAGATGAATGTCAACTCCTCCGTCACCGACGATTAGTCACTTCCGCCATCGTACAGTACAGTCACTTCCAGTCTGCATAAAAACCAATCCCACTATAGACGCCTATGGGGAGTGTTTTCGATGCCAATATTTGGCGATATTTCGCTTTATTGGCGAGAAATGCTTTGTAAACATTTTCTATTTCGACGACGACCGAGAGATGCAATCTGTTATAAGGATGTAAACATTTCTACTTTGCAGTTTTTTTCGTGTGTATGTGTGTGACGTAAAATAAAATGAATTCCTTATTGAGTGTCTTAAAGTTGAAAATAATTTGTTATTAGTTGTTAATTGTAAATAAAGATGGAAGTCTTTTGAAAACATGATGAAGAAAAAACTCAGTTTCGCGACAATCAAAGTAAAT
>BGPR01001569.1:229217-241011 GCA_013235015.1 Araneus ventricosus
AGTGGGATTGGTTTTTATGCTTCCAGCCTTAAGGTGGGTTTACACGAGGCCAGTATTGTCTCAACAATAAGTTCACGCATGCGCGGAAAGAAAATGACGCATGCGTAGAAAGAGAGAACAAAGTTCGTGTCCCCTCTTTCTTTCTGATGCATGCGTGAACTTATTGTCGAGACAATATTGGCCTCGTGTATACCCACTTTTATAGAGTAGGGAGAAAAAGTAATCCGTGGACAATTTTAAAGATGTCTGTTTGTTTATTGAAATTTTTTAAGAACGAAGACAGATAACAGAATCTGACAGTTAAACGAGTGACGGTTAATGAAGATTTTCTGTACAGGGTGTCCACTCCAATTGCAGTTTCTGAACTATTAGATAGAGGCACATACTTCTAGTTGAAAAAATGCTTTAAATGATATAAAGAATAGTATTTTATATTTTTTGAATCAATAAATAGACTGCTGGAAAAATTATTAAACCTAGATTTTTTTATATACATTCCCCAGGTCCTATTAGTCATGTTTAGGAAAACATTCTTCACGAACTAGCAAAAAAAAAGTTCCACTCTTCTGCGATTAAAACTGACTGATTTATGAAGCACATGTCGAATGAGAGAGACTAAACGGGCCAATATTGGATGAATATTCCATCGAATAAAAGCTATCATTTTTTATTAATCATTGCAATAATTATTAAATACATGCGGATGTCGAGAGAGAGATTAAAGCTCCACTGTCGGATATATATCCCATCGACTAAAAGCTGTCAATAAAGTGCTTGTCAGTAACGTGTCACTGACCGTAAATTTTGTAAATAATAAAATTTACTGTTAGTAATAAACTTTGTTGTTTTTGGATAGTTTGGATGTCGACAGTTAAAATTCTCATTTTTTGTAATTAAGCCATTGAGCTCTTCAGAACTCGGATGCTGATTTTTGCTATACTTACCTCTACACCTCTCTCAAAATTAGCACATACTTGTTCAAAAAGAGACTTCATTTCTGTTGTACCAGGATAATAATCACTCAAAATTTCAAATAATACTTGCTCATCCTGTGAAAGAGAGAGAGAGAGAGAGAAAACATTTTAATTTTGCTAGACAGAACGAGAATTTAAAAATAAATATACCTAGAAATATAAGCCTTCAAGTGGCCTAGTGGCGTGGCTGAAGAGTTTCCAGGCCCACCGAGAGAAGGGGCCAGGAGGGGCAAACTCTCTGAGACTCCGGTACAAAAGAGGTCAAACAGACCCGGATAAAAAAATAGTTTTCTTCTTTTCAGTACTTTTTTTATACATGACAAATGGCGACCGGCATGAATTGAACTATGTTTTCATATTTAAATTTTTATTATTGCCCTGAAGATAAAACTCACACCTTCTTATTTTATGAATCCAAATGATAGTCGGTAGCTAGAAGTCAGATTTTCGCAACAATGTGTAACGTTCCAGGGGTTGCCAGGGAGAACATCAAAATTCTCCCACTGCGCACAGCTGAGTGTTGAATTGGGAGAAAAAAGCAACCCTTTCTCTCTTTGTATTAATATGTACCTGGACTGCTTTCACCACAGCTTTGGTTAGCCGTGTGCCTACTGAAGAAGAAAGATGCTCTTTTTTTCCTTTTCTCGCCCCACCAAAACACCAAAAGTTTATCTTCGCTTACTCTTTATGTTTCTCTTTGATTTCTCTCATACCATACCTAGTGGAATTACTACGCCAACACTTCGAAACGCTTTCTAGTATTGCTTGTAATGTCACATGGTTTTTCCACTAAAAAATACCAACAAGTTTTAATTCGAATCTAGCTCTAACAATATAAAAATTTAGTACTAATTTACACTAAAAAAAATTCCACCTTCTCCTATTATTATTGTCTCGTGGATTGGGATAGATATGCCAAACCAAGTGGGATTACAACCAACACTTGGAAACGCTTCCTAGTGTTGCTTGTAATCCCAATTAGCTTACATTAATTTTCCTGTGTGTTTTAATCGTTTGTCAAATTCTCAATTTTTTTCCTATCGAACAAGGAAACGAATTTCATTCAAACATGTTTGATGGAGCAAAAAGTCCTACTCTAAAAACAATTGTGTGATTGGCCTTCAGATATATTAAATGTCATGATATTACATACAATAAAATTCATGATTACTTCATTAGGCAAGCTGGAAAAAAATTTCATGAATTAACTCAACTGCACGAACTAAAATCTCTTACCATTTCTGATAACTGTTCGCCACAATACGCTGCTCGATCTAATCCATCTGAAAATCGAAATAATAATAAATTTCATGCAGAATATTGAAAGGATCGTGATGCGCTGGTAAAGCCCAATGGTCGAATAAAGAAATTTTACTCCGGAAAGTCATTGGATTTACATTACACCACATGTAGCCTTTTTTTTCGATTCATTAATCTCCTTTCTGAGTTGGAGGCATGAAGAAAGATATTATTTATGTATTTATTAGCCTATTAACAATCTCACTACCTTTTGTTTGTAGGAAATGGACAAAAATTTTTTAGACGTATTAGAGTCTAATTTTTTTAAAAAGTAACAGGCGAAAAAAATATTTATTTTTATTAAAGATACAAAATGTTGCTGAAACGCAACGTCAAGCAAAACGATTACTTTTTGGATACACGAAAATCTTTTAAACATTTGCTATGTAAGGGCACATTACATTTAATTCAAATATCTGCTGCCATTTGTGAGATCTATTCAAATTTAAAAGAAAAACAATCCGGAAAAAATGTCAAATTAAAAAAATTATTAAAAAAAAGTTTCAATGAGAGCGAAACAGTTTTTTTCCCTAGAAGCATGGAAGCTTTGTCTAATGTAATACAAAAATTAATTTAAAATAATCACTTTATTGTAAAAGAAAAAAATCGTTTCATTAATGTTGCGAAAACACAACGTCAGTCGTTAATGGGTTAAGGAAAACAAATGCAGTCAAACTCCAATATAACGAACCTGAGATATAACGAACCCTTTGTTATAACGAACTTTTCAAATTGTCCCAACTGAACTCCTATGACACTGATATATTTTCAAAGGCTTTTAACGACCCTCAAAAGCAAGGAATTCGGGTATGGTGAAACAAAATTTCCATCTTTCAAGCTTAGTTTCAGCTCTTTTACAAAAAAATTCACTACTTATTTTCATACTTTAGAGAAATGAGTGTAAATACAATTAATATCACTGTTTAATTTTTTAAGACAAAATAGTTGTTTTAATTTATTATTTCCCATTACTAATTGCAATTTAATTTAATTAATTTGTTTAATACAGAAGTGCATTTAAGGATTATAGAAAATCTTGTGTAGCTAATACTTTAAAAATCAAATCGGATATAGTGAACTCAACAGTTCACCTATTCAAAAGTACAAATAAGAAATATTAACAATAAAAAATTAACAGAAAATTGGCAGTGCAGATGGATGCAATCTAAAAATGGAAAATGGACACGGTTAATTTACCCAGAAATTAATATGACTCGACTCAGTGCCGACTTTTATTACAATCAGATTATAACAGGACATGGGATATTTGGTGCTTTCCAAAATCGAATGTTTGGTAAAGATTGTAAATGCCAATGTGGAGAAGACGAAACAATTAAACATGTCCTAATGGAATGTCCGGTTTGGGCTCAACAACGAGACAAACTACCCAAAAGTTGGTTAGTAAAGGAATTCACGAACTTGTGCATTTACCAGGATTTAAGACTTACGCAGTTAATATAGTTAACTCTTTATTCGATTCTCGCTCGGCGAATTGTACGGACTGATTGATATGTGGCATTTTTTTTTTAAATTTTGCTTAAATGATCTGTAAAGGTTTCATTGTGTAATTGCGCTTGCATCTGAGGAGGTTGGTGACGCATCCGTTGAGCAAATTCCGCTCCCGCCAAGTGCTGATTTGTGCTATCGTGCTGGGCGGGGCCGCTTCGTGCTGCCCCATCAGGAGTTCCGGATGGCTTCGGCTGAGACGGGAACTCTAACTGCATATATGGTGAACTCAGAATTATGGAGAACTTCTGGATTGGTCCGTTGAAGATTCGTTATTACGGGGTTTGACTGTATAACAAGGACGAATTACAGTTTTGTAAGTGAAATTTACGGACACAAGACAAATACAGGTCCAAACGACATGGGAATTGAAATTGCGAATACAGACAAACCTAACTAATTTATTTTCCTTTACATTTTTTTTTAATTTGAGAAATTTTTAAAAATATCTGAAAGTATATTTTATAACAATAATTTTCATGGTTCCAGTTACTATGTTTATAAACACGACCCTTGCGACGAAATTAACTCTATCGATACGGGATCGTTTCAACCGTCTCTTCAAGCAAAAGGCGGCGGACGTCACTGGGCATTTCCACCCCCTTTCCTTAAGTGTGATTGATTTCACACACGCAGCGCGCGCTTTCTTCGGTAGAGTGGTTCTTAAAATTCGAAGAGTGCCAACTGTCATTGAGGTTTTTGAGAGGGGAAGTGAATGTCCCTTATCTTTGAAAGAGAAACTCGGGCGTTCTCGTATTTTGAGGTCTTTCTATTCCAATGGTCTTATGGATCAGAGGGTTAAACACATTTTTTGTATAATTTTTTTCTATAACTTAACATTTTTGCTATAATTTAAAGCAAATTTAAAAAAATAATAATATAAAGACCGACGAATCGAGCCTAAAATACTACCATGTTACAATGTTCCGCACTAAAGGTTCCAAAATCTTTAATTTTTTTAAAGGGTTTGATTTAATTTGTCACGTTTGCAAAATTTCGCGTCACGAAGGCTTGTTCCCGCAATTTGTTTAAAAGGTATCAACGAGATGCAGTTTTTAAAGTGAAAGACATCTATCATCTTTAACTGTTCCTATTATACCGCACTGTTCGGTTTCTCTTGATATAACAGTTGTGTTCTAAGTATTTTCGGGTCTACGTACAGGGTATTCCAGAAAAGTATATGCACACTTTAAATAATTATTACGGTGAAACTTCGATTAACTGCCACCGTAAGGACCAGGACTGTGAAGGTTAACTGAATAGACGAATAACAGAAATCTCTCAATAGATATGTACAGTGTGAAGATTCCAGAACAGCTGTTCAGAGCGGCCTCGCCAAAGTAGCCACCAGGACTGGCGGAAATCTCAACAAAGGAGTATTCGCAAAAAAGAGCTGTTTTTCACGCCATATCTAGTGACACTTGGCACACAAAACCCTTTCAGAACTCGCCATTAAGAAGGAGTGATAGATGTCCGTTCTCAGTTGAACTGAGACGAGACTATCCATAGACCAGACCGCTAACAGCCAAGACTGTCACTGTACATATATCAATTGCCTGGTGTCAGGAAGACCTCACTGGCGGACGTCATCGAATTCTTAGCCAACCCTCACGAGTGGGGCGGACCTTGTTCCTGGGAAAACGAGGATTTAAGCTGCGGCGGGGGAGAAAAGGAGGAGAGTTGATTTTCGATCGGCGATCATTTTTTTTATCGGATTCCGCTCATAGGAGCGTATTTTCCAGTGTTGGATCTTCGGATCGATTTTAAAATGAACTGGGTCCCGTGCGACCAGTTGTGTAGTTGCGAGAAGCATCATTAAGAAGCTGTATGCTACTGTTTAACTTTTTCATGAGAGCATAGCTCTCGTATCTGAACTGTTCGAGTTTCATTCGAGATGAGCGGACGCTCTTGAGGACTTGTTGAACTTTTCGATAGATTTTAAGTAGAGATGTTGCTCTGAGTGACGGTCATTTCTACCTGCAGAGGCTGTCTCAACACCATCCTGTAATTATACTGACGTCTATGACTATTTTGTATATAAATCAGTATTTATTTTTTAATCCATAATAATCAAGATCCTTCGAGTAACTTTAAAATAAACTTTTATTAGATTGATACTAATCTAGCTGTGGATTTACGCTACCCTAGGTCTCTCGACGTCACAACAGTAACGTGATCTCACTTCTGGCTTGGTACGAAAATGACAATAAAATCCTATAATAAAATTGAATAATATACATGTTACAGTTAAAGTAAAACCCGTTATTCAATAGAATACCTAGTTATTCTATATAATAACTGATCGAGTCAGTTAAAGTGTAAAATAAACATTCGTTTTACACTTTAACTAGTTATTCTATAGAATAACGATCCACACATCGTTAAAGTGTAAAATAGCCGACATGATTCAGTCTGTTTATTAGTCAAATTGGTTATTCGTATTTTCAGCATCTGAAGTGGGCATCGGAATTTTTTATTTTTTTATTTTTAAGAAAAATCATATTACTTCTCTGGTAGCGGGAGCCGGAACATTGTTGCTTGGCTATATCATATCAATGAATATGAGGAATCTGTGTGTTTTCAATTTCTACTATTAGTTCACACTCTCCCTATATATATATATTGTTCAAATTTTGCAATCGATTTTAAACTAACTTCCCGATGAGATGGAGACTTGAAACTTTAAACATAGCTCAGAACTAGATGACAATGCAATATTAATTCGCTTTCTTGTGTGTCTGTCTGTTTGTCCGTCACTTCATATTTTGCATGACGCATGCGCAGTAAGTTTTTCATTATATCTCGAAAACTATTAACGTTACAGACTTGGTTTTTGGGCCCATGGGATCATCGAAGCACCTCCATATTTCAGCCAAATCTTTGCGCATGTGCAGTACATTTTTCATTATATCTCGAATCACCTAAGTAGGAATTGACTTTAAATTTTCTTTTTATATTTCTTGTTAATTACTCAACTGAAGCAGGAAAAATTGTGCTCGCGATGTCTGCGGCATTTGAAATGGCCGCAGGGGAAATTTTTTAAACTTTAAAACGCATCCTACGGTTTCGCTAGTAGCGGAGCCGGAATATAGTAGCTTCGCTAGCTCATTGAATGTAAGGCATCTGTGTTTATAGTGGAATTTGTCCATAACATCGTTCCTAACAGAGATACCGAGATAATTCCTGTATAATCTGGAACCTCCATTTTGTCTCCAAGTTTGTCGCCAAGGTCGAATGTCATTGACTTCCTCCCAATACGTATTCCTGTAAATCTCTTCCAAACTATGAAACTAATATGGCAAGAAAGCGACATTACTGTTTTATGACAGTATTATAGTGGTTTTAATTTTGCACCGGTTATGGCTGATTTGCAATCAGTGTGTAATTTATAATAAAACAGACTTGTTTTAATTCAGAATGTTTATTTTACACTTTAACGGCCTATCACTAGTTACTATATAGAATACCTTGTTATTTCATAGAATAACTAGGTAAAGTATGAAATAAATAATCTATTATACACTTTAACTGACTTGATCAGTTATTCTATAGAATAACTGAATTAGACACTTTAACGGTGACATATACAAATTGTATTTAATTTTACAAAACGATCAACATATATTTCAATATAAGAATATTAATGTACAGAAATGTACTGTAATGCTATAAACCTACGCTACTTTAAAATAACCTGCCATCTCCTTCTATGTCTTTGAGGTGTTTTAGACGATGGCGGATAACAGAAACTTGCGGTTAAAAAATGAAAGTTAATCAAAACTTTACTATACATAAACAGTCATTAACATACATCAAACTTTCATAACTCAAATTAATTTAAACGTAGAATTTTGTCAGTCATGGGCAAGCGTTAGAATTCTTTACTCCCATTGTCGAGGCGCTGCTGATAAAACCATACGATTGAATTGCAAAACGGCACTAAGAATGTAAATCACGTTTGAGATCGTCATTTGACACTGGTATATAAATGTGATGTTTCATGTATCTTTAAAAAAATGCATCCATCGGAGTGAGGTACTGGGATTGTGGGTATAAGGGAGATTTCAGTGTTATCTTTTCTTGCTACAAGATAATGAACAAAAGAAGAGCAAAATAAATCACTTTACAAAAAAATTCTAATAATCATTGAACTTTGTATTGAAGAGAATAGCGCGAAAATGCAGCAGCTACCAATAAAATATAAAATAAAAATATTAGAATGTGAACAAAAAATAAACAGAAAAACATAAAAATAGAATAGACACAAAAAACATAAAAATAGAATAGACAGAAAAAACATAAAAATAGAATAGACAGAAAAAAATATAAACAATAGGCACAATGTATCTGGTGAACGCAACCGTAGCAGCATCAAAGTTGACAAAAATACAATATTAACTAACAGAATATGAGCCATCAAAGGACGAAAGATCAAACTGCAATTTATATCAAAACACAATAAAATTGAAGAAATAAAATTGAGAAACAAAGGAAGAAGAATCCGAACAGAGAACTTTTTCAAAGGTCACTCTCCATTGGGATTCAAAGTTTACGAAGAGGGATAAATTTTCTGTAGAGGTACCGACTAGAGAGTCAAAACTTAAGTTCCCTCTGTGACCTGAATTTATTCCATAGATTGAAAAATAGGAAAAAACCTTCGTCAAAGAAATACTGCAAATGCCCTTTTTAACAAATTCTTCTAAATTTCTTTGGGATGGAGACTTTCTAAATTTCTTTGGGTTTTCTAATTTACACTGAAGAGCCAAAAAAAAAACTGGTACACCTTCTTAATATGGTGTCGGGCCTCCACGAGCACGCAGAAGAGACGCAAAACGACGTGGCATGGACTCAACTGATATCTGAAGGTATCCTGGAGGAAATTCACACCATGAATCCTGCAGGGCAGTCAACAAATCCATAGGAGTGCGAGGTGGTAGAGATCTCTTCTCAACAGCATGTAGCAAGTCATCCCGGATATCTTCAATAATGTTCATCTCTGGGGAATTAGGTGGCCAATGGAAGTGTCTATATTCAGAAGAGTGTTCCTGGAGCCACTTGGTAGAAACTCTCGATGCGCGGGGTGTCGCATTGTCCTGCTGGAATTGTCCCAATCCGTCGGAACGCACAATGGACATGAATGAGTGTAGGTGATCGGAGAGGATTCTTAAGTACCTGTCAGAATCGTCTCTAGACGTATCAGGGATCCCATATCACGCCAACTGCCCACGTCTCATACCATCACAGAGGCTCCACCAGATTGAATAGTCCCCTATTGACAAACAGGGTCTATAGATTAATGATGTTGTTCCCATACTCGTACACGTGCATCCGTCCGATACAATTGGAAACGAGACTCGTCAGACCAGGTAATGTGTTTCCGTTCATCAACAGTCCAATGGTAGTGTTGTCGGGCCCAAGAGAGGAGTAAAACTTTGTGGAGTGCAGTCAACCACGCTACACGAGTGGGCCTTCGGCTCTGAGAGCCCATATTAATGACGGTCCGTTGAACAGTTCGCACGCTGACACTTGTAGATGCACCATCATTGAAATCCGCGGCAATTTGAGGAAGTATTGTACGTCTCTCTCGTTTAAGGATTCGCGTATGACATCAATGGTCCAGTTTTTTCAAGGTCTTTTTTCCGACCGCACCGATGGCGGAAATTTGATATTTTACCGGATACCCGATATTCACGGTACACTTGTGAAATGGTCGTACGCAAAAATCCAAATTTCATCGCTACTTCGGAGATGCTATGACCCATCTCTCGTGCGCCGACTATAACGCCACGTTCAAAGTCTTTTAAATCTTGAAAACACGCCATTGCAGAAGTAGGAACCAATCTAATACATTTGTCAGACATCTGTTGTCTTATATCATCATCGCATCGGGTTACGATGATTGGTTGTATATCTCCGTTATTTGCATATGTACGCCTGTACCAGTTTTTTTGGCTCTTCAGTGTAATTCGAGTTTCTCTCAATTGATGGAGCTATGCTCTCTGGCGTCTAGATCTACTTTCTTTGTCCTAAATATACTTTGTTTGCTAAGACGGCAGAAGGTAAAGTTTTTGATGTCTTTTTCTTTCTTCTGGTTTTGTTAGAAAAAAGGCATTAGCATTATTTCTTTGAGGAAGGCTTTTTTCCTATTTCTTCAATCTATGGGATAAATTCAGGTGGCAGAGGGAACTTAAAATTTCACTCTATAATCGTTACCTCTACAGAAAATTTATCCCTCATCGTAAACTTTGAATCCCAATGGAGAGTGACCTTTGAAAAAGTTCTCCGTTCGGATTCTTCTTCCTTTGTTTTTCAATTTTATTGTGTTTTGACATATGTTACAGTTTGATTTTTTTGTCCTTTGATGGCTCATATTCTGTTAGTTAATATTGTACTTTTGTTAATGTAATCCTGATGCTGCTGCGTTTGCGCGCACCAGATGCAAAGTGTCTATTGTTCATTTTTTTCTGTCTATTCTATTTTTATGCTTTTTCTGTGTATGCGTTTTTGTTCATATTCTAGTACTCTTCTTGCTAAACATCTGTTAACCAGAATTTATTAATATAGGCTACATATTAACATCGTGAGAGAAATGCGGAGGGGCTCCATCCTGCTGGAAGTACCATTCTTCTTTTCAAAAATATCATGAATGTGTGTCATAAAACATTACTTTTCCAAGTTCAGTTAAACATCACTGGCTGTTAGCAACTACGCAATAACATCCTTTTAGGCCGATACTATTTAAATAATTAATATTTTCACCACTAATAACTAACTAACTTTCATGTCTCGTGGCAACCTTTAACTTTGAAACGGATATTTTAAAAAGTTTTGTTAAATTTCTCAATTAATTATTTCCTTTTTGTAATGATTAACTGAATTGCTAATTACTTTAGCTTTTTATGCAATTAGTTTAATGGTTCGATGCTTAATAAATCTCAAATCCTTTTTCTTGCACCGAACTATATGCTCGCCATTTAAGCTGTGGAAGATTTTTGGTATACTCAGGTCCGGGCATCCCCTGACTGGGAGATTTTTTTGTGTGACTTTTTTGGCTTGTCTGACACGGTGATCAGAGGTGGTGCCTACGAGGTCCGGGTGCCGGTGTTCTTAGATTCGGCTCTCGTCCTTGTAGACGTACCGATGGTTCGAAAAGAGAAGTTACTATCATCTTTAGATAAAGCAACGAAATCCATCTAATATTTTTCTGACAAGAATTACTGTGCAGTGATGTGCTTTCAAGCTACAACTAATAGTGAATAGTTTTCTTTAGAATAACTGCTGCGTATATTTGCATAGAGTAATGAAGTAATTGCTAAGAAGCATATTTGACATTTCGATAATTTACTTCAGTGATCTCTAAGAAAACGAACAAAGTGTTGCAAATTATCCGTTAGTGGAATCGGTGTGTAACAGTTTTAAAACTTTAAAAATATTCACGAACTTTGTCCAGTGACAATCATGGACATTCAGCGAATGTCTAGGCCTAGTTTGTTTTCAATTTCTACATTTCTTCTTCGTGCAGTGATGCAAATATAAGCTAGACAGCTGATCCTACCGATCCTATTCACTAGAGCTCTCAGGGGTTATTTTTTTAAAGCATTTAATGTATTGCAATTTGTTTCTCTTTTTCGAGCTCAATAACTTTAATAGAGCAGTTCTTATGAAAGTATTTTCTGATTTTTGATAGCGCTTATGTTTTATTTAGAAAGACTGCAGCGAATTGCAAGAATGGTATAATGTTTGTAATTTTGTCTTTTTAGAACTCTCTGTTTTGCTATGTGTATCAGCAAAATCGTTTTTGTTGTAATATATTGTTCCATATAATCAATAGTAACTCATTTGTTAAAGTTGGCAAATAATTTATTTAATTTTGTAGATAAAAGTATATTAGTCAGGAACTCAAATCTGTTGTCTTTTTTCTATTAGTGCAAAAATGCAATGTACTCTTTTTTAGGATTTTCTATCGCTATTGGCCAAAAGTTCAAGACAGCATAGGCGGCTCGTCCGGGGGGGGG
>BGPR01001570.1:0-63329 GCA_013235015.1 Araneus ventricosus
TCTATCAGGTATTGCTTCGTTCGGTTGCATTAGCTTCTAGGCTTATTAAAAAGATTATAGAGGTGTTAGCCAAAACAATTATACAAATATTCTAAGAACTCATTTTATTTAACTAAAATTTTGAAAATCATGAAAGCTTCTAGGCTTTTGTTCAACAATTTTAAACTTATTCAGAATAATGAACTTTTTGGTACTTTCACTTTTTTTTTTCACAAAACAAAACTATAGAAGGAAGAACAATTCAGTTTTACTAGAAACCGATATGCTTCGATTTGTCTTTATAACCATAGCTATAGTTAGACAAATTTTTCATTGTTCGCTTGAATGGTAAAGCAAGAGTTTCGCAAAAAAAATAGGAAAGGAATAAAAGTTTTTCAAAAAGCACAAAGTGAGTTATGTTTTCATCTTGAACTTTTTTAATGCTCAACAAGCATGTAATTGAACTTTCTTGTTCCATCCGAAAATTCTTTATGTGCCTCGCACGCTCCTATCACCGATGTTATTGTTTGAAGAGAATTGATTTTTTCTACAAAGATGAGCGATCAGTAAAGACAAGCGACCAAATAAACTTTGTTTACTGAAATTGAAGGTCTTGTAATAAAGTAAATAAACTTCCATCAATTTTATTTTGAAAATATTTCTTTTTTATGCACGTTATAATGATGCAAATGAAGCGAAAAGAATCAACACTGCATTTAAATAGGGGAGAACTCCTGGTGTTTTACTAAAAGTTTCTTCCATTTTGATGGAGATCAAGTGCAATTTCTGATTTTTTTCTTTGCATTCACTGCAAAAGAAATAAATTTCCTTTTCATCTAAAGAAAATATTTTATTTTGGTTTCAGCTTTTCCTTAAGACGATGTATATTTTGCTCAAGAAGAGTATGTGCAAATATTTATATTCTTTTACACTATTGATTAAATTGGTAGATTTTCGGTCCAAGGATGAACGATTTTCATTCAAATTAATGCACCGGTTTTTTATGAAGTGTTGCGAAAACCTTATTATCCTTGAAACCAAAACTTTATCATGTACTCAATTTTTATTCAAGAAATCACACCAATAACCCGTCATCTAAGAATTCATAAATTTTGTTACAATACAGTTAATTAATGTAGGTGTTCTGATTGTCAGAAAATCAATATTTTCAAAGCTTCTTCTTCTATTTATGCAAAACTTCAGAAATATTGTGCATGCATGTATATTAATCAAAATGAAAAACCACAATCCCACTTTTCACTATGTCTAGTTCTATCATTTTCCTCGGACCGAAGAATGGTTGAAAATAGTTCATTTTGTCTTTGGATAAACATCTTATGAATTCATTATATATTCTACATTAAAATAAATCACATCTTAGAACTTATCTGAAAATGCTTATGCACTGACTGTTTCCGAATTTCCTTCAAGAAATTTGATCAATAAAATTTTTTTATGATCTCATAAGAATTTCTATTCATAATGCCAAATGATCTTGAAGTTCAAATATTCCTCGAAGTGGAGTCATGTAAGTTTACTGCCGCAAGGTTTCAATTTTGTTCTTGAAACACCCTCGCCAACTCTTGAGTAATATATCGATTAAAAAATATAGGGGCCTCCATCACATGGAGCAAGGAAGAAGGAAAATAAAAGAAGAAGAAGTTTCACTTTTCTTTTCTTTTCCAGCTAAAATCGAGACATTTTGGCTGATATTGGAAAAAAATAACAGATCATTGTTGCCGGTCCCGAGCTCGAAACCGATCATAGGAAAAATTGAGGAAATCTTGATATTTTAGAAAGAAAAAAAAGAAAATCAGCAAGTAGCTTCTTTATCGTTTTAACGACTTTTATATAGTAATTTCAAATATAGATCATATATGGTTATTAGTCAAGCATTTTTTATTTTTAAGAGCTTTATAAGACATAGAATATTAGAAAGATATCATAAATGTATATAACAAAACTAGGTTATTTGCTGCTGTCAAGCAAAAGAATTGGGATGTTGTAATTATCTAATTAGAAAGATGATGTGTGCCGGACTAAACCTTCGAGGAAAATAATTGTTACATCCGTTTATAAGAATTAAATAATTTCAGAGTTTCTCTAATAAGTAAAATTAATATAAATAAAATAAATAAACTACATAGGTAGATCTCTAAATATTGATTGAAGTTACTTCGAATGGTGCTGAAGTATCCTCCTTCTTTCCCCAGTATTCTCCTTCTTTCTTCGAGATTCTCCACCAACTTTCTACAGACAGCCTCCTTCTTTCCCCGGACATTCCTCCTTCGCTCCTGGGTTTCTCCTTCTTTCCTTGGGGACATTCTCCTTCTTTCCTCAGTATCCTCCATCTTTCCTCGACTATCCTTAACGCTGGAGAGCTTCTGCATTTGCCCGGGAGTGACAGAAATCTCTCTTCAGCTCAGTGAAGATGAAAACATGCAGACACTTTGCGACACTCTATGATTGATTTGAACTATTCTTATTTCCGTCATTAACAGACTTATTAATCAAACAGCAATAGTACAGCTAAAAATATTAATTATTTGAGTGATTAAGATCCAATTTACTATCACCATGAGTGTAAGAACGTTCCTAATATTTTGCTGATACAGAGGCCGTTGTAATTATTTTTATCTACACAGTAAATATCTCTCATATTTACTACCACATAGTTATATGAGATAAG
Source organism: Araneus ventricosus (assembly GCA_013235015.1). NCBI lineage: Eukaryota > Metazoa > Arthropoda > Arachnida > Araneae > Araneidae > Araneus > Araneus ventricosus. The sequence goes on from BGPR01001570.1 coordinate 2,669, forward strand.
GATATTAAAAAAATTTCAAAACTTTGTGTATAAATAATTTATTTAACGAAAGAAAAAATTTGTTTATTTTTTAGTAGAAGAGAAAACTATACTAGTTCGGACAAAGATCATTTTGCTTTTTTTAAGAATAAAGAAATATTAAAGTTATGCGTTTTACCAAATATGTTACAAACTTCAAAACTAAAAATATAACGATACAATCTAAAGATTTTCAAATAATGGAGAAAATAAATCAAAGAACTCTGAAGAGTCTTTCGAGGTTTAGGGTGAAGTTTTCCCTCCAGACCTGCTGAATATACAGTTCTCACAACGTTCCTCTCATATGAAATTCAAAACCCGTATTTATTAAGATTGATTCTTTAAGAATGGCAGCTTGCTTTTCCGTCGCCTCTCAATGAATAATACCTTAATGAAGTTCGAGATTTTTTGACACATAAATAACTGTCTTTAAAGATTTCAGTAACATGAGCTAATCGCTCAGAACCGCATCTCGCATTAAAGACAAACAGTAAACATGAAGTCAAAATTGCGTCTAGTTTGGAAATGTTGGATTGCTTGGAAAGAAACCTAATCAAAACCAGGCAGCGTCTACAGGCAATTTGAAACCGACAGTTAATTTTTGATGAGGAAGAAGAAATGAAGTGGATCCTTTCAATTTCACTGATTGACAGCGTTGCGGTCATAGAGCGCTAATAAATTATTGTTATTCGACTCTGTTAGTAGCAGAGGCAATAGAATAATAGATATAAAACCTCTATTTTCACTGAAACTAATTCTCCTATTGTACATTGTTTCAGTTCTTAATTATACAAAGCTTTTCGGCTCAAAATGGTTGAACACAGGGTTATAAATAATATAGGTACCAGTGTCTTTAGAAGACGATAAAAGGGATATCTACAGGACTCAAAGAGTGGTTATCATGAATCATCTATCAGTTGTTTAGACTTATAGTTCGTTTAAAGTGTAAGATAACTTTGAAATTAGATCTCCAGCGGCAGATGTTTTTACCAAAAGAATCTCAGTTAGATAGCTGGTAAAAATAGCTTTAAATTTATTTTTATATCCTTAAACTTATTTTTGCAAACTTATTGAAGTGTTTATAACACATTATTTCATTTTTTTTTTTTTTTTTTTTTTTTTTTTTTTTTTTTTTTTTTTTTTTTTTTTTTTTTTTTTTTTTTTTTATTTTGTGGCTCAGGACTGGGTATTTCAATAAGAAGGGAGATGTTTTTGATTATATGAAGTATCTTAGATTGATGAATTTTTTTGAAAGACAATTAATTTCAATTTGGGTTGTGGTTTCATTAGTAAGTGTTGGTTTAGAAGATACGTCGTCTCAGAATAATTAATTTGTACATTTACAGTGCGTGCAGGAAAAGGGTTGTGCAATTTTTACATGAATAAATTTCAGAATGATAGAAAAACGATTTAAAAGCTTCGTAAGATCGTTATATTTAAACCTAAATCAAACTGTTTTCAGTCTCGTTGAAAAGTACAGACTACACAACAAAATGCAGCTCCTCGATAAACTAAAACTAAAAATGAGAAACGGAATACAAAATTCTTAGGCTCATGAAATAAAGACTTGCTAAAGATGATTCTCCCAAAGAATCTGTCAGTTTGAGTGTTTTACTTCTTTTCATAAGAATAAAATACCATGATTATCAAGTAATTCAAAAATCAGAAGATGGAATGACTTAAATGAAAGATAGTTCCTTTTCAAAACTCCGTTCTTTTCATCAATCGAATAATGCCTCTGTGCGGTTCGCGGATTTTTCAAACTGTTAAATAATTGTCATTTAAGAGTTCGGTAACTGCCTTAATCAACTCGAAACGCCACTTGAATCGAAAACAGTAAATACCTAGTCAAGTTACGCAAGTTTATGAAAAAGTTAGTTACTTGAGGAGAAAGAAAACAAATTAAGAAACCAGTGAATGCGCGTCTGTAGGTTTCTGGAAACAGCCTTTAATTTTTGATGAGTCTAGCATGGATTTGGATAGCTTTAATTTTTAGGTGTCCTTATAGGAATCTACCTGTTACAATGATTCTCATGAGCACGACTTTCGAAGAATTTCAAGATCTTCACCGATGACGACCCTAGGCAAAACCACCTTTCATTAAAAAGGTTTATATATATATATCAAAGACCAACATATAAACACAAAGTAAAACCTCAAAACAGTAAAAAAGGACAAAATAGGACTAAATGGACAAAAACCAGAAAAACCGAAAAAAAAAATGAAAGAATATCATAGCGGCCGCTCGTCAGGGAAGGGCTCGCTTATATTTTATATATATATGATATATATATATATATATATATAAATATCATCATATTACTACTTTATAATCTCTGATATATATATGATATATATGATATATATCTCTCATATATACTGATATATATATATATATATGATATATGATATATATATAAATATCAATGGCTTATAACAACATTTCCATTGATGTTGTGTTAATCCAATTCAAAAAGATTCAAATCGTTTAGGCCAAAACTGTTTATTCCAGAGTAGGCATAATCATAGATTAGTTATAGAATACTCTATGATAAAGATTTTTAAAAGATTATTGAAATAATAAAGTCCTAGCCAGGAATGAAGAATTACGCCTAAAACGGCGTGACTTGTTCAGTGCGTTACATGATTACGAAAAAGGAAATTATGCAGACGCGGAGAGTTTTTATAATACCAAAAAGGGAAAAGTACCGAAGTTGAGGCTATAGAAATATTGCGACTCTTGCGAGTCTAGTTAGAGTAGAAGTGGATAGGATTGGATCATAGGATTGAAGTAAAAATAATTCGTTCGTAATTTAAAAAAAAACTGTCGTTAAAAAAGATTTATTTTAAAGATGGGAAAATTTCTTAGTCATTATATATGTGTGTATGTATAATTAAACAATTGTTCCAATTGTCGGAATATACTGATAGAAAATATTATAAAAGAATTTATTTTGTATTTAGTGAATTAAGCTAACACATAAATAATATCTTAATGCAAGAATAAGATATAAGTTCACCAAATAATCTTTCTGAGCAGCAAGTATACCACATAATTTAACTCATAACGTGTACAAATAAACACAAAAATATTCACGTAACTGAAATCAAATTTTATACATCTGGCACGATTAAAGCAAAGTTAAACATTTGTTCTTTGCTTTCTCCTAATTTAGTCGTATCTTTGTCCAATGATAGTGAAACATTCTAGCATTCTTTTTACCTGACTCGTTTTAAATAAAATGCATACTAGGATACTAAAACACATAATCGAAAGAAAATCCGAAAGAAGGCTACTTTTGCAAAATGGAAATCAGGGCAATAATCAGCGCGATAACTGCCCAGTAGATACAATTAGACCGGTCAAGGCATGGTTTGAAGCGCATGAAGATGAAGCCATACATCTTCATTGGATGCCCCAGTCCCCAGACTTAAATATTATTGAATCATTGAGGTTTCTTCAGCAGAAGTAAATCCTCATCCGATATCCTTCTCCATCGTCTCTATGGAAACATTCAAAAATTCTTTATGAGGAATGGTTTAATGTTCCTTTAATCTTTTGAACACTATCCCGACTGAAACCGACTGACCAGAGGCCGAATTCAGACTATTTCGGACGCTTGGGTTAATTTTAGAAAAATAAGGAAGTTCCTTTCTTTGTTGTTCCTTTCTTTGTTCTATTCTGCTTTCGTGAACGAAAAATTACTCCAAGTTTTGAGGCGCTGGAATTACCATTCGAGCTGGGTACAAAGAATTAAACTCCTTTCATGATTTGTATTATTGAATTCCTAGACAGATTCAGGTCGTTATATCTGTTAAATGTGACCCTACGCCTTATTAATAAAGCTATCTTTATTCGTTATTGGTGTTTCCATTATTTTGTCCACCTGTTAAATTCTTTTATAAAACAGACCAATTTGAAGACAATAAATAAAGGACTTTTGTAAAATCTTGTATAAAGATTTTCGTCTTCTGTTTGCTGACCTGGAACATCAATAATGCAGAGAACTCTTAAAAGAAAATTTGAAGCCATTAATCTTGTGTGTGAAAGCAGAAAATCTACGACTGGTGTATTGGTTTCTAATGTAAATATACTCCCGAATATCTTGTCCAGACACGTTTCTTTAATGGTTTCAACTCCTGATCGATTTTCATTCCATTATTCTTCAGACATTTGAATGCATAGATTCACGAAACACTCTACACTCTACCAAATTCTTCTAGCTCTAAAGCCATATTGTCTATTACTGAAATGGAACTAATATTCGTAACTATTTGTGATGAAAGGCAAAAATGATCAATAAGAGATAATTCAAAAAGGAGGTCGAACCAAAAGAAAGATGATGATTATGATGACAGAGTTTCAATGAAAAGTTATTAAATTGGTTCATTTTAGTTTTATTATATTCGTTTCAATAAAAAATGTGTATATGACATAAATGAAAATTTTTACTCGCTCTTTATGGTTTAGGATTTCTTTCATTTTTATTTTATCGATTCCTCTGTTCTATATAATAACTGGCCGCCTGTGGTGACCACCTGGCTCACCTGTGTTATTGGGGAAAGAATAGTTTCAATAGAGTCTTTTATGCGTAGCTTGGTCTTAATGTCTATAAAAAAATTGTGAATTCTGTAAAGTAAATTTGGAATTCAGGAATACGAACTAATTTGTCCTGAACCTTGTTCAGATACCGAAAAATTTCGATTATCAGGAAAATTCGGTAAAATATTCTTGATATACCAAATGCAGTAGAGTGCTGACTTTGAGTGCTCTTTGAAAGAGTACTGAAAGAGTAAGCGGCAATTCGCATCGTCTAGAAGGTTTAGTTCCTTACGTCAAAAAAATAACCGCTTTTTGCTACTAATTAAGGTGCTCTATACATTCTTAAATACTAATTCAAATGTGTCTTTTAAGTTAGGAATAAACATTAGCTTTCTTTCTGATTTGTGATTTTTCCATTATTCTTTAATAAAGACTTTTCAGGAAATTGAAAAAAGTTGTTTGAATTCCTGAGGTTGCACTGTATCTGTTATCCCACCTAAAAGTTGAACTTTAATATGAAACGGGAATTGATTAAATTCATTTAATCCGATAACTTGCTTGCTGTATCGAAATAGGCTCATAAAATATTGAAGAATAATAAGTGAATTTATCCATCATACCAGATTTTTGAATTGTAAGGAATATTTCGTAATTTTAGTTTACAGATTAAATAAAAAAAATCTGTGCATAGTAATAAGAGGATAAAACTTCAAGCTAAAAGATCGATAATATAATTATTTTTTTTTACATATTAGAAGAAACAAAATATTGCAGGAATGTCAAGCAGTATTTAGAAATGTACGCACTATAAAAAATTAATTATAATAAGTAAGTGAATGGAGAATTGAAATTAAATTTAATTTTGAATCTCTTTGATTTTAATTAAACTTCTACTGAAACAGAAATATGCATAATAAAATTTTAGTAATTGTTCGTAAGTAATGAGATTTCTGAAATTCTGTCTGGAATGTATTATATTTCATCCTTGATTAAATTATATGCTTTTGAACAATCCCAGCTTATACATTCTATTGTTATTTATATTTCATTAATCAATTTTGAAGTTATTTAGTTCTTATTATGCAAATTTGCGAGGTATGAGCGCTTACCTCATTTAAGGCAACCACTGAATATCTTTTATACTGATCAACTATAAAGAAGCGATAAATTTTCAACCAAATTTTATAATTTTCAACAATATGCCAACTTTTTAAATAGAATTTAATAACATGGTGATTGATCATGTTTACTCATTACAATGTTTTCTTCATAAACAACTAAATTAAAATTATGAAAAAAACAATCTTTTATGATTGAGAGTTTTAATTAAGCATTCCACAAGATCATGAAAGAGTTAATTAAAACTAACCAAATAAATAGCGTCACGAATTTCAGGAAAATATCTCTATTCACGTCCATGCTCATAGAATAAATTAGATATGTTTTTCGGAGTTTTCCTCTGACGGAGAAGCGCTGAAGGAATTTATAAAAGGTTTTCGTTAATATTCTCCAGCAATATTCAGACACTTTTCGTTTCTCTGAAATAAATTTCAAAGGCAGTGCAGGCAGACTATCTTTCTCACGTCTGTAACCAGAGCTGCATGGTGGAGTGAAACCAAAGAAAAATATTCTTAAATTCTTCAGGAATGAAATCATGTATTTTAAAAAGGCCCGTCGCACATATGTGCATAAACATATGTAATTTGTATCTTAATTCGTACGCTAATTGCAAATAAATAATGCTCCGATTCGTACACTGATTGTAATTATATTAGATCGAGTCGAAATTTTAGAGTCAGTGACATATGTAGAAGAGTCAAACAATTCATGATTTGGGTCTAATTCTTTGTGTGTGCACCCTAAAAGGCAAATTACGCTTCTAATTTGTCATCCATTGTATTGAGGCTGCTCCTCCAACGTTTGAGTCATCAAATGTGAGTTGAATAGAGATTAAATCTCGGGTTGTCGTGTTAAATTCATTCTTAATAATTTTTTTAGCCACTGCAGTAAATTAATGAATAAATGTTTTTTAATGGAGCTTTTAAGACATATTTTGATTCAAAAGTTAGAGAAAATGTATAATATTCATATTTTAGCTAATTTTTTTGCAATTGTGGTCCCGAATAATTTCCAGATATATCTTCTTCTTGGAAATATAGACAAGATAGTTTCGTTTTCATGGTCTTTGTCTGATGAGTTTTTGATTGTGAATTAAATTGTTACAAGCTATGGAGACAAGAATGAAAATTTCAATTCAATCGTCTTGTTGTCTCATGTATTTAAACGATTTTGTTCCACTCGAAACTCAGAGATTAGGATGGCGTTTATTTACACCTACGTTATTTTTAGTTGTGTAATTTGAAGTTTGTGTAGAAAAATTCATCAAAATCACAACAGCCATATCCAACAGCATGCCAATCTGCCAAGGGTTATCTGTATTTTGATGATTTCGCCCCACCATACTATGAGGAAATGGATTAGCATTTATTTATCCTTACAGAACTTTTAGGAAGAAATTCAGGAACATTTGTACCCTGTGTCATCAAAATTTCCACAGCCTTATCGAATTTCGTGTCAATCGGTGCATTTGTTAGATGCATTTAAACGACTTTACGCCATCAAAGGGGATTAGCGTTCATTTATATATACACAAACGGTTTCTTCATAAACAACAAAATTAAAAGTATGAAAAAACGAATATTTTATGATTGAGAGCTTTAATTAAACATTCCACAGGATCATGAAACAGTTAATTAAATCTAACCTAATAAATGCCATCATGAGTTTCCGGAAAATATTTCTATTCACGTTTCTGCTCATAGAATAAATTAGATATTTTTTTCGGATTTTCTGAAGAGCTGAATGAATTTATAAAAGCTTTTAGTTAATATTTTCCGGTATTATTCCGAGACTTTTCGTTTCTGTCAAATAAATTTCAAAGACGGTGCAGGCAAACTTTCTACCTCACGACTGTAACCAGAGCTGCATGGTGGAGTGAGACCCCCAAAAATATTCTGAAATTCTTTGAGAATGAAGTCACGTTTTCTAAGAAAGCCCGTCGTACATACGAGTTTAAACAGACAATATAAAAGACTGTTTATACTCATGGAGTCTTCTGCAGTTAATTAAAACAAGGAAACTGAGTTGGAAATTCGTACTCTAATTGCAAATAGATTGGGCTGCGATTCGTACACTAATTGTAATTATATTAGACCAAGTCGAAATTTTAGAGACAGTGACGTATGTGGGAGAGTTAAGGAATTCAAGAATTGTGCGTAATTCTGTGTGTGTGTGTGCACCCTAAAATTCAAATTATGCTTCTAATTTGTCATCGAGTAAATTTAGGCTGATCTTAGAAAGTTTCAGTCATTTTCAGTTGAATAGAAATTAAAACTCGGGTTGTCATGCTAAATTCATTCTTAAACATTTTTTTAGCCACTGCAGTAAATTAATGAATAAATGCGTTTTAATGGAGCCTTTAAGACACATTTTTATTTAAAAGTTAGATAAAGTGTATAAAACCAATATTCTAGCTAATATGTTTTAATGGTGATCTCCAATATTTTTCTAATATTTCTTTTCCACAATAGTATTAAATTTCATGTCAATCGGTTCATTTGTTAGATGCGTTTAAACGACTTTACCCAATCCAAGGGGATTAGCGTTTATTTATATACACACAAATTTTAGTCAGCCTATGAGGAATATATGTATCCAGTGTCATCAAAATTGTCACAGCTATATGAGAGTTCGTGCCAATCTGCCAGTTTATTAAATTTATTTTAAGGATTTTGCCCCACATTGTCCTGACGGATTGGATTAGCTTTTCTTTAGCTGTTGTCGTATTTTTATTTGGCTAATTCGATTTAAGTGTACCAAATATCATGAAAATTGTCCAAGCAGCCAAACCGTCAAGCTTGTCAATCGGACTATTTGTACATATACTTTGCAAACTTTTTCCCACCCTACCTTGAGAGATTGGAATATGACATATTTAACCCTACAGTACTTCAAGTCGGCTAATGAGAAAGATAAGCATCAAGTTTCATCAACATCGCCAGGATTGTTAATTGGCCTGTTTGTTAAATGTATTTTGGAGGCTTTATCCCACCTTAACCTGAGGTACTGATTTAGGGAATATTTAACCCTACAATTTTTCAATTCCAGCAGGACGGAAGTGGTGCTGGGACAAACACTTTTATACACATACGTTGAGTTTTCTTACAGAGATTCATTTATGTATAAATTTATTTTTTAATCGGAAACACATTAATTTTGAAAAAAATGCATCTTCATTTCGCATTTCGGTATTGTCAAAAGAAATATAGCTTGCAGATTGGTAGATTGGAAATTTTCCACTTGATGGGAGATTTCATATTATAATGCATATTTAAATTATAAGACAAGTAAGCGCAATACGACTGGTTGAACAATTTTAAATGTTTTGTAAACACTTTCTTAGCTAAAAATCATTGAACAACTGAACAATTAAAACTGTTTTGCAAATATTTTTTAATTTAATATCTTTCAAATTTAATATGGTTCTATTAATTCAACTTTTCCTTGAAACAAATAATAATTATTATTCTACATCATGCTATTTATTACATTTGACGTATATTATTAACAATATAAAATATTGGTATTATTTCTGCACAGCATGAAATAAAGAAATGTAACAAATATTTTTAATTGTGTTTCTCACAAACACCAATAGAAAATAGAAGTAATACTGAATGCATGGTTATTAGGATGTACATGAATTAGTACCATGACGGCAAGGCAGACTGCTAATAATATATTGTACATCGCCTTTACGTCATAAGTGCTATACCAATTGATAAATAAATTGCTGTGTTATCTTCAGAAAGATTCTTTATCAGAAAGCGTTTCTTGAAAACATGAAAATATATAGATAAATTACGTATGCAAATTTAAAAAATTATATTTGATTTTTAACTATAAGTAATATCTTAAAATTCTAAGAGCTCGTTTAGCATTTTTAAGAACAAATAGCTGTTAAGACAGATTTATTCAACGAAGTCGTTAAAAACTGCCAAGAATAATATACAAAAGACAATTTGAGAACTCATAAATAACGAAGAAGTGAAACTAAAGGCAGAATATCATAGAAGATTTAGATTTCGCCACAGTTCCTTTAAGATATATAAGATATGATACCCATCGTTCCCTCATGCGAAATTCAGAAAAAGGCATTTGTTAAATTAATTATTTTGAAAACGACCTTTCTTTCCCATGATGTATTCAACGAATAAAGTTTCACGGATTTTCAGAGATTTTTAAGCAATTCAATAACTGTCATAAAGAGTTCGGTAAATGCCTTAATCAACTCGAAACGGATCTCGCATCAAAAGTCAAACTGTAAACAAGTATTCAAAATTCCGTCAGTTAAGGAGAACGCCGATTGTTTGAGAGAAAACTAATCAAGAAACCAGTGACGCGTCTGCAAGTAATTTCAGAAACCACAATTAATTTTGATGAAGCGAGCAAATGGATTCGATCCTTTAACTTCTGAAATCTTGACGCCTACATTCATAGGTAGCAAAGAAAATTATTGTTCATCTGTTCGTAGTAGTGGTAAAGGAATAATAATTAAAACACTCCATTTTTCAAAATTTATTATCTCGATATGCAATTTGTTCCAGTTTTTAATTAGACAGTCTTTTGGGCTACATAATGGTTTGAATACGGGGAATGATTATTAGGTACCAGTGTCTTTCGTGGACCTGAAGAGATCATCAGGCGTCGCATAAAGTGATTGTTTTATTTCTTATTTATAGAGTATCGAATTAAATATTTTTGTTTTAATTGCTATGTTACTATATAAAAGGATTTATATTCCATGTAATAAATTTAAATAATAATCACGATGCCATGTGACAATTTGCAATTATTTTTCGCAATGATCTCAATATTGTGGAAGACAAAATATTCTTTATTTCAAAATGTATAAAGGATTCAGTGGTGTAGTCGCAAAACAATCTGTGCCCGAACGTTCAAACCTGGTAGACAAAAATCGTGCAGTTTTAAGGACGTTTTCACAAAGTTCTCATATTTATTTATCTTGATAAAAAGCTATGCCGGAACGCTGTTTGGGTTCCATTACACCCTAGAAAGGAATTTTTTAAGAAGAAAAATATATAACAAATAGAAACATCATTTTATCTCTATTTGGAAAAATTTAATTTCTTCTTCAAGTAGAAAGCACTAGAAAATGTAAGGATGTAGAGATTCTGAATATTTCAAGAAATGGATTTATTAGAAAAGATTTCACATACGACAGGATGTGGTGCACAATTTACATTACAAAGTTAAGTATTTTCCATGTTCAATAGTCATGCGTTACCTTTTCCTGTTAACGTTCACGTTGAAATTGATAATAATATATTGAGATGGAGATCACATATCCATTTCTTCCTTTATCTACACTTAGGTGTGCAAAGTGATGATTAGAAAAATGGAAAAATACCAAAATTGCCTTTAAAAATTATGCAGAATCCTTCTCTTTTTCCCAAAGCTTTATGAAGGCAGAACCACCTTCCAATATTTTTTGTTATTCTAGATCAAGCTCATTTATTAAATAAAGAAAATATAGTTATCAGAAGGTGAGACTTCAGAGGCTTTACTAGTTATTCAAAGTTCAGCAAAGCGAGTGAACTGTAACGAGAAATCGTATATCATGAAGGCAGATGAATTTTAAAAGTTAAGTAAATATTCATTGAACTTAAAATATTTTTTCTATAAACGGATATTGCACCTTTAAGCTTGATTAATTGGTTTGATTGTGAGAGATATTGTACATCTGCTCAGAGAAATGTTAAAACTTTCTTTTCTTCTCTCATTGAAAAGGATAAAAAAATTGAACTTGATAAGGAAATGATCTGGATGGACTGAAAAAATTTGCTACAATATTTAAATAATTGTTCCAATTGATGAAATATCTTGATATAAAACAATGAATGAAAAATAATGGACAAAAAACGTTTCATAAAGGGAGCGAACTCATAACTGAAAGTGTATCATAACAAAATTGTAAAATTTCTTTATTAGGAAACTGAACTTTCGTATCGTAGATTACCCAGATATTTTAACTTGAAATAAGAGAGGATTGACATTCATAGAAAGCGAAATTTGGCTGAGAATAAGACTTCTGAAAGTTTTAAACGTGATTTTGTTGGAAAGAAACGAGAAAAATTGTTTTCAATAAATTTGATATTTTACAATTTGTATTGTAGCGGTTCCGGAAAAATAGCTCAAATAAACATCGCATACCTTAAATAATGGATATAAAAAAAGCAAATGTTTTAAATAAGCAATTAAAATGTCTTCTGAACCAAATGACTTTTATTTGTATAGAATTTTTTACACATTCAAGAAATTTACGTGATACATTTTTGCTTTCAAAGATGGAGGTTATTCTTTATTGAAATAAAACGTTGTTGTTAACTGAGGTCATTTTCAAGCATCTTCCACAAAAAGGAACTCTTGTCCTTCTAGCGTGCACGCCTACGCAAACTCAACGACATATCGTACATCTTATTGCATATATATATCGTATTGTTTTACAAAAATAACTGCAGCTTTTATTTATATTATCTGTATTTATTAGAGTAATAGTAGACACAGATTTTATAAATAAAAACTGCAATTAAATTTACAAAAGAACGATAGAAATATGTAATACGATACACAATGCAGGTAGAATCTCTTGCATAAGCGCGCCTGCTCGTATTCTGAGTATTATACAATGTGTATTATGTAATCACTTTTACTACAGCATTAATACATTTTCAGTAACATTTATTATATTTTCTTATTGTTCCACGATAGTTTAGTGTGTTCAACTAAAATTGGCATACGATTACAGAACACAGCGTAGAACATGTCTTTAATATCTTTTGAATTTTATAGTATTGGCGTTAAATGTAAGTTTCAGTTATGAAGCATCTGCAAGGTTTTCGACCCCCTCTTACAATTCTTGAAATTAGAACTGCTGTTTCTAGTTTGCTCATTTTTTTGCCTTATAATATCAGCATAATATTATTGGGAATCTGTTCAAGGATATTCTTCAATTAATTATTGGCAATTAAGAGACGTTTAGAATTCCAGTACTAATTATTATCAATCAAATAATCATAAAAATTGCTCTAAAAAAACCCTACCCACCATTGTGGATGTTTTGAAAAGTTAAATATACATTGAAGAAAAGGTGTATCAGGATAGAGTTTGAAAAGTTTACATTAACAAAAACCGTGGATAGAGGAACGTGTGTCAGGATAGAGTATGACTGTCTTCAAAATATCTACACAATATTGTCTCCCCGCATTCGTAAATTAGATGATGTGACTTGTGATCACTTTAGTTTTTCATGCCCCACTTTCATGAGCCTTCCTATAGTGGAAAAGGTACGTAATGACTCATGACGATGTGATGACGTTGCACTTATCAAACTGAATTGAGGCTTGCGTGAAAGGTGGAATGCGATGCCGACAAACATTGATTGCAGAAAAACTTAAACCTCAAATTACTAAAGTCAAATAATTTACTACAGATCAATAATGAAATAAGGAAGTAAATTTTTATGAGTTCAGTAAATTGATTCTTACACACAAATGACAATGTAAGGGAGGTAAAGATTGAAGAAGAAATGTAATGTTTATTTTTCACACTTGACTACTAAACATATTTCAAAATTACAGTTTAATATGCTTTCGAATAGAACTGAAAGAAAACATCAATACATATCATACAATTTGTTTTTGGAATTCATTGCACATCATATGAGGTTAAGCGGCATGACCTTACATCACAACATAAGACAACCTTATTGGCACAAGATATTTTACGATATCTCTACAATGTTGCTACGATATTCCGAATGCCGCTCAGCATCGTAAAGATATCGTTTGAATATTGTAGAGTGTCTTGGTCTTATACGGAACGTATATATACAGTTGTAATGTGACCATGACAACAAGTAAATTCAATCCATAAAAAATAATACGGAATATATAGTATTTTTGTAGAAATTTAATAAACTTCAATGCAATAGAAAATGAATAATATTTCAGATTGAAATGGAAATAAGATTTTGAGAGGAAAATTAAAGATGAAATGATCGTTATAAGCATAAGCTAAACTTGATATGGATATATTTATTTCAAGAAGAAACTGCTGTAAAGTGTTTCTCTAAAAACTGAGAGGTAAGGCTTGAATGACGATAAAATCATTGCTGAATTTTTTTAGGCTTTTAGAAAATTAATTAGAATATCTAAATAAGTTTGATACTGCAATAATTAAAAAATATATATATGGTTCAAGAATTTCGTGTGCCATCATTGAACGCAAGCTTTGTCCAGCAACTTTATGTTCATGAAATGTGTTTATGTTCTTTATGCTAGATCATTTACAAATTTTATATTCCCCATTCTTGGAGGCTATATATATTCACTCTTCTTTCACAACTTAAAAGTAAACTTCGATTCAAAATAGAGATAATTGACCAATTTATTCTTCAATTGATGGATATTGCAAATAAATAAATAATGCAGTGCAAGATTAGAACCATCACTTATAAACATTCTAAAAATGACTCTTTGATAACAAATGCAATTTTAATGCATATTTTAGGATTACATTTGAAAGTGCATTTTCATAATAAACGTTATTTCAATGAATCTCGCCATATCATCCGTTTCTATCCAACTGAAGTAGCAGCATGTTGAAAGAGATAAAAACACTCGCTGCAGCAAGAAGAAAACTTTTCGTCAAAGTGAATATTTCGCTGGCAGTACAAATAAGTTTTTCTTTTGATCTGATGACTTTCATCAGCAGTTTTCCATCCTCTTTTGTATCTTCTAAACAACGCAAAGTAAATGAAATCTCTTTGCCTCTTTTCCTCAATTTCTGATCCTTTTCATAGACACCAGGGGATGAATATGCTGTTAAAATAGAAGATCCACAGTTTAGTGTGTCGTACACAACTTTTAAAACAATTTAAACACTGTCCAGGCTTGTGTAAAAGCCTAGTACTATGAAAAAAATTGATAAAAAGTCAGAGAAGTTTGAGCAAATTTGAGCAAATAAGAAAGACTATCAGAAGGGATATGGCTGAACCAATGAGACATCGAAAATGGTGAATAATTGCATATTCATTGTAACATACGAAATGATGAATAATTAAGTTTTCATTGTAAAAGTGAGAAAGAAAACATTTATCATTTGTTGATATCTGAGTTAGTCTAGTAGAGCATTCATCAAGTACTTTACTCGAAAAAGTGCATAAGTGAATATAAAATAATGAGAAGAGCGAAGAAGTAGTGTAGAGAAGTGCCGCACATGAAAGAAAAAAACGCGTCATAAATGTTGCTTTCAGTGGATACTTTGAAATATTCATCATTTCAAAAGTTATTCGATTCGACTCTTTATCAGTAAACGATGGTTCCCTGCAGCAAAGAATAGCAACAGCTGTAATTAAAACCAAATTTGATAAAACTAATACAGGAATAAAAATTTGCACTTGTTTTCTCAGAATTGAGAAATATCTTTGTACAAAGAAAGCGAAACATTTCAGTATCCTTCGTATTTTGTATCTTTTCAAGAAAAATGCATAATAGGCTGCTAAAAGAAATATGCGGTAGAAAATCCTGGAAAAGGTTAATTTTAAGCAATGAAAATCATATCTTTGTTAACTCTATTATACTTAAAATATGTGTATATAACATGCCAATGATAAACCAGATTGTAAAAAAACTTTTGTAAATAATTTAGTATTCGTCTTTCTTCTGTATTCATTAAGCCTGGTATTTCGATGATGTGCATAATTTTCAGAAGAATGTTTGGCCTCATCTTTCAATTTCTTGAAATCAAATCTTAACAATTATCTAAATTCTATAATTCAATTAAATGACTCGAATTTATAGATGAGAAAGACTAAAACTAAACTAAACTTTGGAATTTTCCTCGCATCACACTTGAAGTTAAAGTGCACGACGTTACATCAGATATATACATAAATATATCTGAAATAGATAAATAAGACAATATGAAAATACAGTTGTAATGTAACCAAAACAACGAATAAATAGAATACATTAAAAAATCGCAAGGAATAAAGTCATTTTGTAGTAAGATGCTAAATTGATGCAATATAAAATTTAAATAATTTCATTATTGAAACACATGCAATTGTTTCAACAGAACACTAAAGTTCAATTGATCGTTATAAGCATAAATTAAATTCGATATAAATATTTGTTTGAAAAAGAAATGTTTGTAAAGTTTTTCGCTAAACACTGATAGATCAGGCTTGAATGATGTTCAAATCATTGTTCAAATTGTTCAGGTCGACCTTTAGCAAATTATTCCAAATATCTAAATAAATAAATTAATGAAATATCTAAAATATATCTGGTTCTAAATTTTTTCGTTCCATTGGGAACTGAGTTCCGTCCAGTAACTTTCTGTGTATAAAATTTTGTGTTATATAATTTTCAAATTTTATGTGCACATTTTTGAAGTGTATATGTATGTACACTCCAATGGTGACTTAATAATAAACTTTTTTTAAAAATAGAGATACTGCATGATCAATTTTTCATTTAACCCTTTCTAAGGCTTTGGGAAATATACATCCATCAAATTCATCAATATTTAAATACAGTTTTTAAGGTTAGCAAACGTTTTCACTAAAGGTTTCAATGAGACATAACGAAATGTCATCACTTGGTAATTAATTAATATTTAACAAAAGAAGTTAATAAAATATAATGCCATCCAATAAGCTGAATGAATGAATTTATTTTCCTACATTTATCTTAATCTCTATGTTATTTAATTATATAACTAGTAGAAAAAAATTGCTCTTTAAAGGGATAATTGTTCTATATTCCAAAAAATAAATAAAAAAAAGAATGTACCGTAATATTGGAAATCATCCCTAATAAACATTTTAAGAATGACTGTTTTAGCATAATTTTATTTTCAATACATGTTTTATCATTAAATTCGAAAGTGGATTTAATAACAAATGTTACGTGAATGAATCATTTTCTCATCCTTTTCTATCCAACTGAAGTAGCAGCAAATTGAAAGATATAAAAACACTCGCGGCACCAAGAAGAAAACTTTTCGTCAAAGTGAATATTCCGCTTGCAGTAAAAATAAGTTTTTCTTTTGATCTTATAAATTTCAGTAGCATTTTTCCATCTCTTTTGGTATCTTCCAAACAAAGCAAAGTAAATGAAATCTCTTTGACTCTTTTCCTCAATTTCTGATCCTTTTCATAGACACCAGCGGCTGAATATGCTATTAAAATAAAATATCCAAAGCTTAATGTGGAGTACACAACTTTTACGACAATGTAAACACCGTCCACGCCTGTATAAAAGCCTAATGCGTTGGAAAAAATTGAAAATATGTCACAGAAGTTTGAACATATAAGAAATAATATCTGAAGGGACATGGCTGATTCAATAAGACATATCAAATGGTGAATAAATGTGTACTCATTGTAAAAGCGAGAAATAAAACATGTATCATTTGTGGATATCCGAGTTAGTCTAGTAGCGCATTCATCAAGTATTTTACTCGAAAAAGTGCATAAGTAAATGTAAAATAATGAGAAGAGAGAATAAGTAGTGGAAAAAAGTACCGTACTTGTAAGAAAAAAGCACGTCATAAATGTTGCTTTCAGTGGATAGTTTGTAACATTCACCATTTCAAAAGTCATTCGCTTAAACTCTTTATCAGTAAACGATGGTTCTATACAGTAAAGAACAGCAACAGCTATAATTAAAACCAAATTTGATGAAATTATTACAAGAATAATAACGTTAAAAATGTGCACTTCTTTTCTCAGAATTGAGGCATATCTTCCTTTAAAGAAAGCGAAACATTTGAGCATTCTTTGTACTTGGTTTCTTTTCAAGTAAAATGAAATATAGGCTGCTAATTGAAATATGCGGAAAAATATCCTGGATAAGACCAATTTTATGCAATGAAAATCATCACATCTGTTCGTTACATCTATTATATATAAAAGAAGTGAATGGAAAATGCCAATGAGAAAACAGATAGTAAAAAGCTTTTGTAAATAGTTTAGTATTGGTCTTTCTTCGGTATTCTGTAAGCCTATTATTCCTGGTATTCCAATGGCACGCATAGCTTTCAGAAGAATATTTGATATCATCTTGCTTTTACGAGAAATGGAGTTTTAAAAATAATTTGAATTGTATAATTGAAGTAAATGCCTGGAAAATCTTGTTTAGAAACAAATACTTTCTAATGAATTCAGGTTTTAATTGATTTTTATTTTTTATGGAAATTTTAACATATGAGTTCAAGGAATATATCCCATTAACTGTTACTTAACGTGAGCGTTTGATTCGTCGCAAATGTAGCTAAAATGGCGCCAGGAAGCATGCAGTTTATAATGATCAATAAATTATAATATAAATAAGAAGTAGGGAATCTAACTATTGGTTATTAAAATGATAGATTTTCGATGAAAAGCTATTAACGCAATGCTTTTAGCTTTATTGGGTTTTATACAATAATACCAGCCAATATTTTACCTGTAATAGAATTTTATTAACTCAGGAAGTTGCATATTTGTGTTTCGTTCTTTTTTCTTCGTGGCATACATAAATTTTGAGTCCTCCTATTGATCTTTTAAGTAATGGATATAATTAATTACTTGAGTGAAAGGTGCGTCATATTTTTATAAACATCAAATCAGCTGAATTTTGAATTTCTGAAGAATGGCATTCGTTTTTCCATTGTTATTTGCACAAATTTTTCAAGTTTTTCCATGGCATTCGTTTTTCCATTATTATTTGCACAAATTTTTCAAGTTTTTCCATGTCATGAGTTTTTCCTTCAGTTTGAGATAAGGGATGAATCAGCGTTCATTTGGAACAGAATATTAAATTTCTATTTAATGAACACTGAAATTAAAGATTAAAGTTTATTTGAATCTAGAGAAATTCTTAAACTCAAGCAAGTATTTCCAAGAATATGCTAACCAAATTTAACACTGAAATAGAAGGCAGTTTGACAGTTTGGAATTCAGAAAACATGTAGACACAAAAGAAAGCAAAAATATAGGTTCGGTCTTAAAGGGATATAACGCAACAACCTGGTACTGCCTTTAGGAAAATACATGTATTTTTTATTTTTGTAATTTAAGGAATGGACAGTTTATTGAAGTGGACTTCCTTAAGTTTAACATATAAATTCTGTCTCAAGCATTTCTTAATAAATCTTCGATATATTAATATAATTTTTGGCAAGAAACGCAGACGATGTAAAATATAGTTATTCACTACGTTCCTCTCATACGAAATTCAGAAAACCCCCATTTATTAAATTGATTCTTTTAAGAAAATGGCCTTACTTTTCCGTTGCCTGTCCAATGAATAATGCCTTAATGAGGTTCGGAGATTTTTGAAGCAGTTAAATAACTGTCATTAAAGATTTCGGTAACTGTCTTAATCAACTCGAAACGCGTCTCGCATCAAATGACAAACAGTAAACATGAAGTCAAAATTACGTCAGTTTAGGAAAACGCTGATTGCTTGTGAGAAAACTAATCAAGAAACCAGTGGCGCGTCTGCAGGCAATTTCAGAAACCGCCATTAATTTTGATGAGATGAAGAAATGGATTGGATCCTTTAATTTCTGAAATCTTGACACCTGCGGTCATAGGCAGCTAAGTAAATTATTGTTCGCCTGTTAGTAGCAGAGGCACTAGAATAATAATTATAACACTCTATTATGCAAAATTGATTCTCCCGTTGTACAAATTGTTTAAGTTCTTAATTATACAAGCTTCTCGGCTACATAGTGATTTGAAAACTGTTTATAAATAGTAGGCATGAGTGCCTTTGAAGACGATAAAAGGGATGTCTTACAGCATTAAAGATTGCTTATCAGAACATCACTTCTTGTCTTGTCAATTTATTTCACAAAATTTCTTAATAGAAAGAATAGCTTAAAAATATTTAAATTATTATACACTAAGGAAATCACCATGTAAGCTGTGATTCGGACCAAAAGATCACGCTTAAAAAGCTAAGTCTTAATGTACGCAATATATTCTCAAATAAATTAGTTAGTGTTAAAACCATTATTTCAAAGGGCTAGTTTTGATATATTACAAATCTCTTGAATTGACAATTTTTGAAAAACTGTGAATTTCAATTTAATTTGATATACTGCCCATTGAGAAATATTTGGTTACAGATAGAGATAAATCGTCTAAGTATAATTAATTTGTTCATTTTTCGCTGCGTGCAGGAAAAGGGGTATGCAATTTTAACGTGAATAAATTTCAGAATGTAGAAAAAGAAACGATTTCAAAGATTCGAAAGATTCATCAGATTTAAACCTGATAAAACGAGTTGTTGACATCTTGTAGAAAAGGACAGACTACACAACAAAATGCAGCTCCTGTATAAATAAAAACTAAAAATGAGAAACTGAATGCGAAAATTCTTAGCTCATGACATACTGAAACGAGCTAAAGCTCCCACAGAATCTTTCAGTTTCTAGTGATTTACCACTTTTCATAAGAATGAAATACACGATTATGAGTAATTCAAAAATCAAAAGATGAAATTAATTAAATGAGTAATAGATTCTGTTTTGAAAAACTACCGTTCGATTTCATCAATCGAATAATGCCTCTGTGCGGTTCGCAGATTTTTCAAACGGTACAATAATCGTCATTAAAGAGTTCGATATCTGCCTCAATCAACTCGAAACGCCACTTGCATCAGAAACAGTAAATACGAAGTCAAGTAACGTCAGTTTAGGAAAACGCTAATTGCTTGAAAGAAAACTAATCAAGAAACCAGTGACGCGTCTGCAGGTCATTTCAGAAATCGACATTAACTTTGATGAGGCGAGCAAATGTATTGGATTCTTTAATATTTGAAATCCTGAAGCCTGCTGTGATAGGTAGAAAAGTAAATTATTGCTCGCCTGTAAGCAGTAGAGGCACTGGAATAATAATTAAAACACTCTATTTTGCAAAATTGATTCGAACGATGTACAAGTTGTTTCAGTTATTAATTATACAAGCTTTCAGGCTACATGGTGGTTTGAACAGAAGTAATGAATGTTAGCTATCACTGACTTTCTGGAACGTGATCATCATGCGTCACATGAAGTGATTCCTTGTTTGTGATTTAACCCATATTTTACCACATTGAGAAAAAATTAATATATTACCAAAAAAATTCTATCACAGACTAATGAGACATTAAGCAAAAGTATGGAGTTAAAAAACTTAAGAAAACTTTATCGGTTGTCTTTTTGCAAGCTGTCCTATATATAGGACGATGGTAAAATCCACTACTACATGCTTTGCAGTCAAGCATCTTAGTTTACATGAAATGGTAGTAAACATTCAAAGCAAAGTCCTAAATTACATTTTTTGCAAATAGTTAAGGTTTTTCTTGTACAGTTTTTAAGCTGTCATTGGCGTTGTTTTCCATTTACTAGAAAGGGTTCACTTTGGAATTTCAAGTAATCTGGATTTTTTTCGAATGCCCAAACTCATTCTTGCAACATTGCGAGGTTCACACAATCCAAGGTAAGCTATTGTAAAATGTCGAAGAAATTCTAGGAGTTCTACAACTTGTTCTGAAGGAAACGTTTCTAATGTTTCTAAACCAGTGCATCCAGTGATGTCTCAAATGCATTTTTTAATAATGGTCAATACCACTTTTTTCGTGCGTGGATGAAAAATATGTTTTTATGAGATTGTCCAACAAATCTACACCATTTTTGTACAATTTATACGAAACAACACACAATGGTATGTCTACTTTCCACCCTTCATTCTTCTTTCTACTTTTTTAAAGCCTCTTTTTTCGTCAAAATTAGTGATCAATGAGACAACTCTATTGTCAATCCATCGAACAGCTGCAATTTTATTAAACGGCATTTTGTCATTCCGTTTTCCTTAACTGTTTCCATAGCAAAGAAACGGTTGCTTCTGAGAGACCAAAGAGATCACACAGATCACCTTATAAATTTTGTGGTTTGAAGAAGTTTCAACAAAGGACAGCCAATTTTCACCGACTGGTTGGGATAATGATTTCTTTCTTTTTTTCTTTTCATAGTCATGCCACATTTGTTTTCATAATTGCTCTACTGCCTGATATGGTATAATACGAGAGGGATATACATCGAAAGATGAGAGTATCCTTAGATTGTATCCAAATTTTACGGCTT
Source organism: Araneus ventricosus (assembly GCA_013235015.1). Lineage (NCBI taxonomy): Eukaryota > Metazoa > Arthropoda > Arachnida > Araneae > Araneidae > Araneus > Araneus ventricosus. The sequence continues at coordinate 24,492 of BGPR01001570.1, forward strand.
TTCCTTTCATGTACAGTTTGCATCCATGTCTTCCAAAATAGCGGACTATTCTTTAATCATTACTTAAATGTCCAGAAGACAAACCCAACTGTTAAAAAAATTTATTCAACAATTTCTAATTTGGACGTACTTTCTCTTGGACGCGATCTGAATCAATAGCAGTATTGTCATTGAAGTATAAATAACTCTTGATATCTAAGTATCGCTTTCTTGACATTGTTTGACTAACAAGCGTTGTTCCAGTATCAGAAGCATTTCCCCAGCACATTCTTTCTCTGAGTAAAATGTAACATTCGCTATAAAAAATAATTCCCAAAACTTGTTAAAGTTCCTCGAATTTTAGACAAAAATCGTGAATATTTTTCTGTGAAGCATGCTTGTTACCTCCTTTTATAGCTGGACAATCACATTTTGAGCCATCATCTCGAGAAGTTTCAAGTTCATTTTACTGAAATCATATCCGTAAAATAATTAGGAGCTGATGAAGATTTTGGTGCACAATTAGTCCATGTAGGTGTTAAAAAATATTCAGCAGCATCATTTTTCCTTTAGAATTTCAATTGTTCCATCTGCTTCTTCTTGAATCTTTTCGTCAAAAGCAACATGACCATGTTCAATGCTGCTGCAGGCATCATCAACCTTTTAATCATCAGTGACAATTTCTGGAACATGTGATATTATAATTTAAAAATCACTATCATCATATTCATCGGCCAATGGCATTAATACTCAAAAGCTTCTTCAGTTAAAAATCTCCGACTCATTTCCAATACTGTTCTGGAAGAAGCGGATGTGAAATCAGATCACACCTCGAACAGTAGTATTCTTTTCCCTGCAAAAGATAGCGTCAGAACGTGACCAAAACTCTCGACTAAAGAAACCGAACAAATATATTACTCAAGACACACCTACAGGTTCATGTTCCAAGCAAATTAGATGCTATTGAGTTTTGCAGTAAGTAAAACATAAATATTCTAATCCTTTTCCCCGAAATTTCAAACGCCTTTGTATGGGTGTGCATAGTAGGGGATTTTACTATCGTCCTATATATAGGACAGCACCTAAAACCTTTGTAAAACCAGTTTAAATATAGCTTTTTGTTTGCAAATTTTACTCAGAAATAACATATAAGACATGCCATGAATAAATTTGAAAAAAGAAATTGTATTTTTTTCTCATAATTATTTAAAAGAAAAATACAATTCTTGTCAAATAAAGTAGTAAAAAGTAGCCAAATTCAAAATTCTTAAAAAATTTAAAAATGATCATAATTGAAATTAAAAAGATAATAAATAGCACTTATCAATCTTAAAATATACTTTAGAAGCGGAATATAAATTAAAAATGCGATATTGGCTATGAAAATTCGACAAATCTGAGCTGTCCTATATATAGGACGATGGTAAAATACGGGTTAAAGAACACAAGCCGCCCTCGGTGACTAGCTGATCTCCCGTAATATTAATACTATGTGGCAATGTTTTTCAAAATAAATGGGTGGTGGTAAATATTGAGGGAAACTGCAAAATCTTTATTTAGCCACATATTTCGAAAATGTCACAAATTTCCATATGAAAGAAAAAGTAGTATTTTTATACTTATAATTGTGTAAATTGGTCCAGTGGTTGATGCTGAGGGAATGGTCTCCTGATTTTTTCAATTATTTTAACTATATTGATTAGCTTAAATATTTTTTTTGGTAAGTGCTATGTTACGGTGCTAAAAAAGGTTTTTTTCCTTTTATGTCTTTAACAGGAAATCGCGATGCCTTGTGACACACTCAGAGTAAAGTCAGTTTGAGATAATTTCATATAATATCCTTGCCACTGCCTCTGAAAAAAAGTACTCTTATAATTGAAGAAGCATTACTTCACATGAAAATAATCTTTACTGATAGTAACATCACTTTGTAGGTGTTTCGAAAGTCCTAATTTCTTCTGCAAGTAAAAGCAATAGAAAATGAAAGAATATAGAAATACAAAAACTTTCAAAGAATGAATTTATTTCGAAAGAGAATTCACTTCCCATTAGATATGATGTACAGTTTTTAGTGCTAAGTTAAATTTTTTTCAGATTCTAAAATTATAAGATTCCGTTCTCTGCCTTTAATGTACATGATGAAATTTTTCATAATATATTGATTGAGAATACATATTTGCTTCTTCTGCATGCATATTCTCTTACTGTTTGCTTATTTGTGTAAAAAATGCCTAAAAAATGATTACATAGCAAACGTTTTTTAAAATATTTTGCAAAGTTCTATTTTTAAAATATTTCTAATAGCAGAATTACGTACTAAGATTTCTTGTTCTATTAGATCGAATTCATTTATTAAAAAAATTACGTTCAAAGAATATCAGAATGCCTAGCCTTTACCAGTTATTAAAAGTTCAGCAAAGCTTGTGAGCTTTAACGCGAAGTCATTTGTCTTAAAGTAAGATAAACTTTAAAGGTTAATTAATTGCTTATTGAACTTGAACTACATTTATTATTCACGGATATATGCGTATTCATGCTTAAGTGGTTGATTAATTATTTTTCTTGTGTGAGAAATTATACATCTGTCCACTGAAATGCAAAAATTTTCAATTTTTTTCCTTCCTGAAAATGACCTAAAAGATTTTCAAAAGAAAAAAAATCACTCGATGAGGAAATCTTTTGAATGGACAGAGAAAACATGTGCGACAATAATTAAACAATGTTCCAATTGTCGGAATATGATGATAGAAAATATTATAAAAGAATTTATTTTATATTTAGTGACTTAAGCTGGCACATAAACAAAACCTTAATGCAGGATTAAGATAAAAGTTCACCAAATAATCTTATTACTTAATCTTACAATAAAAGATTAAACTGCAACTAATCGGATAACTTGCTTACTGTATCGAAATAGGCTCATAAAATATAGAAGAATCATAAGTGAAATTATCCATCGTACAAGATTTTTGAATAATAAGGAATATTTCATAATTTTTGTTTACAGATTAGATAAAAATAATCTGTGCATAATAATAAGAGGATAAAACTTCAAGTTAAAAGAGCGATAATATAATTATTTCATATAACAGGATTTTTTTTGCATATTAAAAGAACAAAATATTGCAGGAATATCAAGCAGCATTTATAAATGTACGCAATATAAAAAATTAATTAAATTAAGGAAGTGAATTTAGAATTGAAATTAAATTCAACTTTGAATCTCTTTGATTATAATTAAACTTCTACTGAAAATGAAATATGCAGATTAAAAGTTAAGAAATTTTTCACAAGTAATGACATTTCTGAAATTATGTCTAGAATGTATTATATTTCATCCTTGATTAAATTATATGTTTTTGAACAATCCCAGTTTATACTTCCTATTGCTATTTAAATTTAATAAATCAATTTGGAAGTTATTTAGTTCTTATTATGCAAATTTGAGAGACATGAGCGCTTACTTCATTTAAGGCAACCTCTGAATATCTTTTAATCTGATAAATTTTGTAGAAGCTATAAATTTTGAATCAAATTTTATAATTTACAACAATATGTCATCTTTTTAAATAGATTTTAAGAACACAGAGATTCATAATGTTTACTCAGTACAACGATTTCTTCATAAGCAAATAAATTTAAAGTATGAAAAAGCCAATCTTTTATGATCGAGAGTTTTAATTAAGCATTCCACAGCATCATGAATGAGTTAATTAAAACTAACCAAATAAATACCGACATGAGTTTCCAGAAAATATTTCTATTCTCGCTTATTCTCATAGAATAAATCAGATATGTTTTTCGGAATTTTCCTCAGAAGAGAAGCACTGAATGAATTTATAAAAGCTTTTAGTTAATATTCTCCAGCAATATTCGGACTCTTTTCGTTCCTGTAAAATAAATTTCAAATGCAGTGCAGCAGATTATCTTTCTCACGTCTGTACCCAGAGCTGCATGGTGGAGTGAAACCCCCAAAAAATATTCTGAAATTTTTCAAGAATGAAATAACATTTTTAAGAAAGCCCGTCGCACGTATGTGCTGAATCAGACAATATAAAAGTCTGCTTATTCTCAAGGAAGTTTCCTGAAGTTAATTGAAACAAGGAACCTGAGTTCGAAATTCGTAGTCTAATTGCAAATAAATTGGGCTCCGATTCGTACAGTAATTGCAATTATATTAGACCAAGTAGAAATTTTAGAGATAGTGACGTATGTGGGAGAGTCAAGCAATTCAAGAATTGTGTCTAATTCAGTGTGTGTGCACGCTAGAAGGCAAATTGTGCTTCTAATTTGTCATCCATTGTATTGCGGCTGCTCTTCCAAAGTTTAAGTCATTAAATATCAGTTGAATAGAGATTAAAAAACTCGGGTTGTCATGTTAAATTCATTCTTAATCTTTTTTTTAGCCATTGCAGCATATTAATGAATAAATGTTTTTTCATGGAGCTTTTAAAACTCATTTTGATAGAAAAGTTAGATAAAGTGTATAAAATGCCTATTTTAGCAAATATGTTGCAATTTTGATCCCGAATAATTTCCAGATATTTCTTCTTCGTGGAAAAATATACAAGTTAGTTTAGTTTACATGATATTTGTCGGATGAGTTTTTGATTGTGAATTAAATTGTTATAAGCGACGGAGAGAGGAATAAAAATTTCAAGTGAATCGTCCAGTTGTCTCATGTATTTAAACAATTTTGTTCCACTCGAACCTCTAAGATTAGGTTGCCGTTTATTTACACCTACAATATTTTTAGTTGTATAATTTGAAGTTTGTGTAGCAAAATTCATCAAAATCACAACAGCCATATCCAACAGCATTCCAATCTGCCAAGGTTTTATATGCATTTTAAAGATTTTTCCCACCATTCTATGATTAAATGGATTAGCATTTATTTACCCTTACAGAAGTTTTAGGCAGACATTGAGGAACATATGTTCCCTGTGTCATCAAAATTGCCACAGCCTTATCAAATTTCGTGTCAATTCGTTCATTTGTTAGATGGATTTAAACGACTTTACGCAATCTAATGGGGATTAGCGTTTATTTATATGTATACAAATTTTAGTCAGCCTATGAGGAATATATGTATCTAGTGCTATCAAAATGGTCACTGCTATATGAGAGTTCGTGCCAATCTGCCAGTTTATTAAATTTAATTTACGGATTTTGCCCAGCATTGTTCTGACTTATTGGATTAGCTTTTCTTTAGCTGTTCTAGTATTTTTATTTGGCAAATTAGATGTAAGTGTACTAAATTTCATGAAAATCGTCCAAGCAGCCGAATCGTCACGCGTGTCAATCGGCCTATTTGTACATATATTTATCAGACTTTTTCTCACCCTACCCTGAGAGACTGTAATATGGAATATTTAACACTATAATTCTTCAAATCGGCTAATGAGAAACATAAGCACCAAGTTTTATCAACATCGCCAAGATTACTAATTGATCTATCTGTTAAATGCATTTTGGAGGCTTTATCCCACCTTAACCTGAGGTACTGATTTAGGGAATATTTAACCCTACAATTATTCAATTCCTGATACTCTGAGTTTCCCATACGCTGAGTTTTATTATAGAGATTCATTTATGTATAAATTTATTTTTTAATCAGAAACACATTAATTTTGAAAAAAAAGAAGGCTTCTTCATTTTGCTTTTCGGTATTGTCAAAAGAAATATATCTTGCAGATTGGTAGTTTGGAAATTTTCCACTTGATCGGAGATTTCATATTAAAATGCATATTTAAATTATAAGACGAGTAATCGCAATACGACTGGATGAAGAAGTTGAAATTTTTTTGCAAACACTTTCTTAGCTGAATATCTTTTAATAACTGAACAATTATAAACGTTTTGCAAATATTTTTAATTGAATATCTTTCAAATTTAATACGGTTCTATTAATTCAAGTTTTCCCTGAAACAAATAATAATTAGTATTCTAAATCATGCTATTTATTACATTTGACGTATCTTATTAACAATATAAAACATTGGTATTTTTTCAGCATAACATGAAAGGAAGACAAAACACAAATATTTATTGTTTTTCTCATACACACCAATAGAAAATAGAAGTAATACTGAATGCAGGGTGTTAGATTGCAAAAATTGCATCTACAACATTTTTCGATTTTTCAGTATTTTTCTTTATTTAATTCTTCGCCACCAAAGTTTCTTTCATCTCTTGTAGCATTTCTGATAACTTTTGAAATTCAAACGGTGATTTTTAGCAGTTTCATTAAATATCTAAATTTTTCTTAATTATTTACTTTGTATTCGACTTAAATATTAATTGTCTTTACTTTTGACGTCTTTTTCATTAATGTTTCAACTTTATTAATTTATAAATCAAAATTTTTCAACGGGACTATTTACTCGCCATCTTGTTGCGGAGGAATTTATATTGTATTAGGTTTTGGCGTCTTTCACGGGAAGCGTTTTCCGTTATGTAATTTTTGAATTCCCTTGTGCTTGACTGAACGAGTGGTCGTTGTTTTTTGCAGCTGCGGGGCCCAGGGCCGTTGGGCTACTGGATTCCGTTAGGCCTTCTGGCTGCTAGCTCTTGCTGTTTTTTCTTTTTGTCTTCTAGAGAAGTGAAAAGTTTGGTAGTAATCTGCAGCGTCATTTTTTTGAAAAAGATTTCCTACAAGTCGTATTCTTTTGCAAGATCAGCCATGAAAAATTCTGGTGAAAATCGCAACAGAGTTCTTGTGCAGTGTGCGACGTCCGTCAATATATGTGATCTGATGAAAATTCAGGCGGGTAGGCCTGCAACGTTTTTTAGTGGTTGTGTTCGACATGGATCATCGCCCAAAATGTTATAGTGCAATTAAAGTGGTGTAATGCATGGCAGCCAACAAACTGGCTAACTATAAGCGCGTTCCATATCTACAGTTTTATTGGGCAATTGGGCCTATTACGTATGCTTAAAATTTTGTGATTTTTCGTTGCAGCTCCAAGCTTGACAAAGAAATACGACTTCACCTGTTTCTATTCTGGCTCTGAAAATTAATGGAGCTAAAAATTTCTTTATATAAAAATTTTTAGTTTCCGATGATAGCGCCATTGTCTTTTGTTTCTTTTTAAAAAGCTGAAGCTATTTCATTTTGTGATTTTATGTGAATTGTTCTTTCTGTCAATTTGTGTGCATCTTAATCAAATTATATCCTTTGTAAAACATGGTAGTAAAACTTAATTTTAGCGATTATTAAATAAACAATATTTTAAAATCTAATTTGATTCTGTTTTAATTTCTCTAATTTGATTTCACAATTTGTAATGTACTAAATGTTTTCAGGTGATTTAATTTAGTGGCCAAGTTTTCCAGGTCTGCAAAGGTAGGTGATTTATATGAGTATAGCTAGAATTGCTTATCATTGTATTGTATATTTCAGTTTACCCTGTATTGATATAATAATTTATATATATAAAACTAATTTTTAACATTGGGCACCTACCTTGCATTAAGGTTTCATAATAATCTTAGCAACCCCATCCAATACAGGGGTATTAGGATCTGCATGGATTAGTACCATGACGGCAAGGCAGTTTCCTAATAACATACTGTACGTCATAAGTGCTTTACCTTTAGATAAATCAATTGCTGCGTTATCTTCATGAAGATTCTTTATCAAAAAGTGGTTCTTCAAAACGTGAAAATATATAGATAAATTATGTATGCAAGTTAAAAAATAAATTTGATTTTTAACTACAAGAAAAGGTCTTAAAATTCTAAGAGATCGTTTAGCATTTTAAAGAACAAAGAGCTGTTAAGATAGATTTATTTACCGAAGACCCTCCACACTACCAAGGATTGATAAGACTGGCGTATTTACCGAAGACATTCCAAACTACAAAAATAAGATACAAAATACAATTTGAGAACTCATAAATAACGAAGAAGTGAAATAAAAGGCAGAATATCATAGAATAATTCGATTTTAGATTATTTTTTCCCACAGTTCCTGTAAGAAATCCTATTATTCCCATCGTTCCCTCATACGAAATTCAGAAATAGGCATTTGTTAAATTAATTATTTTGAAAACGACCGTTCTTTTTCATGATCTATTCAAGGAATAAAGCTTCACACGGGATTTCAGAGATTTTTAAGCAGATCAATAACTGTCATTAAAGAGTTGTAATGTATGTGTGAATATGCAAGTTGTTTCAGTTTTTAATTAGACAGTCTTTTGGGCTACATAATGGTTTGAACACGGGTAATGAATTTAAGGTATCAGTGTCTTTCGAGAACCTGGCGAGGTCATCAGACGTCACATGAAGTGATTGTTTCATTTGTCACTTATAGAGTATCGAATTAAATATTTTTGTGCTAATTGCTATGTTACTATACAAAAGGTTTGATATTCCACGTAATAAATTTAAATAATAATCACTATGCCATGTGACAATTTGCAATTATATTTCGCAATGATCTCAATATTGTGGAAGACAAAATATTCTTTATTTTATAATGTATAAAGGTAGTCGCAAAATAATCTGTGCTTGAACGTTCAAACCTGGTAGACAAAAATCGTGCAGTTTTAAGGACGTTTTCACAAATTTTTCTTATTTATTTATCTTGATAAAAAGCTGTGCTGGAACGCTGTTTGGGTTCCATTACACCCCAGGAAGGATTTTTTTAAGAAGAAAAATATATAACAAATAGAAACATCATTTTATCTCTATTTCGAAAAATTTAATTTCTTCTTCAAGTACAAAGCTCTAGAAAATGTAAGGATGTAAAGATTCTGAATCTTTCAAGAAATGGATTTATTAGAAAATATTTTATATCCGACAGAATATGGTGCAAAATTTACATTGCTAAGTTAAGTATTTTCCATGTTCAATAGTCATGCTTTATCTTTTCCTGTTAACGCCCACGCTGAAATTGCTAATAATATATTGAGATATAGAAGTAGATTATATATCCATTTCTTGCTTTATGCACACTTAGGTGTGTAAAATGATGATTAGAAAAATGCAAAAATAGCAAAATTGCCTATTAAAATTATGCAGAATCCTTCTTTTTGTTTCAAAGCTTTATGAAAGTAGAATCACCTTCCAAGATTTTTTGTTATTCTAGATCAAGCTCATTTATTAAATAAAGAGGATAAAGTTCTCAGAAGGTGAGACTTCAGGGGCTTTACTAGTTATTCAAAGTTCAGCAAAGCGAGAGAACTGTAACGAAAAATCGTATATCTTGAAGGCAGATAAATTATAAAGTTAAATAAATCTTCATTGAACTTAAAATATTTTTATTATAAACGGATATTGCACCTTCACGCTTGATTAATTAGTTTGATTGTGTGAGATATTATACATCTGCTCAGAAAAATGTTAAAACTATCTTTTTGTTCACCTTGAAAAGGTTAAAAAAGTTGAACTTGATCAGTAAATGGACTGATCAGTGATGGACTTAAAAAATTTGCTACAATAATTAAATATTTGTTCCAATTGATGAAATAGCTTGATATAAAATAATGAATGAAAAATTATGGGCCAAAGACGTTTTAAAAAGGGAGTGAACACATAATTTTACGTGTATCATAAAAAAATTGTAAAATTTCTTTATTATGAATCTGAACTTTCGTATCGTAGATTACCCAGATATTTATTTTCTAATAAGAGAGGAATGACACTCAATAATAGCGAAATTTGTCTCAAAATGCGACCTCTGAAAGTAGTCAATAAAAGTAGAAGTAGGTCAAATAAACATCTTATACTTTAAATAATGGAAATAAAAAAAAAAATGTTTTAAATTAGCAATTAAAATGTCTGCAGAACCAAATGACATTTATTTGTATATAACGTTTTACACATTCAAGAAATTTTCATAATATATTTGTGATTTCAAAGACGGAGAATATTGTTTATTGAAATAAAATGCTGCTGTTAACTGAGGTCATTTGCAAGCATCTTCCACGAATAAGGAACTTTTATCCTTCCAGCATGTACGCCTACGCAAGTTCAACGACATATCATGCATCTTATTATATATATATATCGTGATGTTTTAAGAAAATAACTTCAGATTTTATTTATGTTATCTGCATTTATTAGCGTAACGGTAAACAAAGATTCTATGAATAAAAATTGCAATTAAATTTATAAAAGAACGATAGAAATATGTAATACGATACACAATGCAGGTAGAATCTCTTGCATAAGCGCACCCACTCGTAGGGTATTCTGATTATTATGTAATCACTTTTACTACAGCATTAATACATTTCCAGTGACATTTAATATAATTTCTTATTATTCCACGATAGTTTAGTGTGTTTAACTAGATTGGCATATTGTTACAGAACTCAGCGTATAACATGTCTTGAACATCTTTTGAATTTTATCGTCTTGGCATTAAATGTAAGTTTCAGTCATGAAATACCAGCAAGGGTTTCGACCCCCTCTTACAATTCTTGAAAGGAGAAATGCTGCGTCTAGTTTGCTCATTTTTTGCCGTATAATATCAGCACAGTATTATTGGGAATCTGTTCAAGGATATCCTTCAATTAATTATTGGCAATAAAAAGACGTTTACAATTCCAGTACTAATTATTATCATTCAAATAAACATAAAAATTGTTCTAAAGTAAATCCTACCCACCATTGTGGTTGTTTTGAAATGTTAAATGTTTATTAACAGAAAACGTGTGTCAGGATAGAGTTTGAAAAGTTTACATTAACAAAAACCGTGGATAGAGGACAGTGTCTCAGGATAGAGTATGACTTTCTTCAAAATATCTACACATTATTGTCTCGGCGTAATCGTAAATAAGATGATGTGATTTGTGATCACATCAGTTTTTCATGAGCTTTCCTATAGTGAAAAAGATATGTAATGACTCATGACGATGCACTCATCAAACTGAATTGAAGCCTGCGTAAAAGGTGGAATGCGATGACCCACAAACAGTAATTGCAGAAAACTTAAACCTCAAAATAATAAAGACAAATAATTTACTATATAACAATAATAAAATAAGGAAGTAAATTTTTATGAGTTCAGTAAACTGATCCTTACACGCAAACAACAGTTTACGAAAGGTACAGATTGAATAAATAGTTTTATGTTTATTTTCCACACTTGACTAATAACATATTTCAAAATTACAGCTTAATATGCTTTCTATTAGAACTGAAGTAAAGTATCAATACGTATTCAGATGATACATAAAAAAGGCGTCTCGCCAATTTGTTTTCGGAATTCATTGCACATTACATATGATGATAAAGGGCATGACGTTACATCACAACATAAGACAACGTACATATACAGTTGTAATGTTACCATGACAACAAATATATTGACTCCATTAAAAAATTATACCTAATATAGTATTTTTGTAGTAAGATGCCAAATTTCATATTGAAATACATGTAAGATTTTCAGAAGAAAATTAAAGGTGAAATGATCGTTATAAGCATTAGCTAATCTTGATATGAATATATTTGTTTAGAAAAAGAAAATGCTGTAAAGTTTTTCGCTAAACACTGATAGCTCAGGCTTGAATGATTTTAAAATAATTCTTCAAATTTTTTTGTTTGACCTTCAGCAAATTATTTAGAATATCTAAATAAATAAAATAATGAAATATCTAAAATATATCAGGATCTGAATTAATCCCTGCCATTGGGACCGTGCTTTGCACAGTAACTTTCTGTGTATAAAATTTAGTGTTATATCCTTTACAAATTTTATGTGCACATTTTTGGAGTGTATAGATATGTACACTTCATTGGTGACTTAATAATAAACTTCTTTTCAAAATAGAGATACTGCATGATCAATTTTTCAATTAACCCTTTCTAAGGCTTTGGGAAATATACATCGATCAAATTCATCAATTTTTAAATAAAGTTTTTAAGGTTAGCAAACGTTTTCACTAAATGTTTCAATGAAACGTAACGAAGTGTCGTGACTAGGTATTAATTAATAATTAACAAAAGAAATTAACAAAATATACCGCCATCCAATAAGCTAAATAAATGAATTTATTTTCCTACATTTATCTTAATCTTAAAGTTATTTAATTATATTACTACTAGAAAAAGATTGTGCAATAAAGGGATAACTGTTCGATATTCTCAAAAATAAATAAAGAAAGAATGCTCCGTATAATTGGAAACCATCCCTATTAAACATTTTAAGAATGACTGTTTTAGCATAATTTTATTTTCAATACAAATTTTACGTTTAAATTCGAAAGTGGGTTTTAATAAAAAATGTTACGTGAATGAATCATTTTCTCATCCTTTTCTATCCAACTGAAGTAGCAGCAAGTTGAAAGATATAAAAACACTCGCGGCAGCAAGAAGAAAACTTTTCGTTAAAGTGAATATTCCGTTTGCAGTAAAAATAAGTTTTTCTTTTGATCTAATAAATTCCAGTAGCAGTTTTCCATCTCTTTTAGTATCTTCCAAACAACGCAAAGTAAATGAAATCTCTTTGACTCTTTTCCTCAATTTCTGATCCTTTTCATAGACACCAGCGGCTGAATATGCTATTAAAATAAAATATCCAAAGCTTAATGTGGAGTACACAACTTTTACAACAATGTAAACACCGTTTACGCTTGTATAAAAGCCTAGTGCGTTGGAAAAAATTGAAAAAAAGTCAGAGAAGTTTGAACATATAAGAAAGAATATCTGAAGGGACATGGCTGATTCAATAAGACATATAAAATGGTGAATAAACGTGTACTCATTGTAAAAGCGAGAAATAAAACATTTTTCATTTGTAGATATCTCAGTTAGTCTAGTAGCGCATTCATCAAGTATTTTACTCGAAAAAGTGCATAAGTAAATGTAGAATAATGAGAAGAGCGAATAAGTAGTGGAGAGAAGTACCACACTTGAAAGAAAAAAGCAGGTCATGAATGTTGCTTTCAGTGGATAGTTTGTAACATTCACCATTTCAAAAGTCATTCGCTGAAACTCTTTATCAGTAAACGATGGTTCTATGCAGTAAAGAACAGCAACAGCTGTAATTAAAACCAAATTTGATAGAATTATTACAAGAATAATAACGTTAAAATTCTTCACTTCGTTTCCCAGAATTGAGGCATATCTTCCTTTAAAGAAAGCGAAACATTGGAGCATTCTTTGTACTTGGTTTCTTTTCAAGTAAAATGAAATATAGGCTGCAAATTGAAATATGCGGAAACATATCCTGGATAAGACCAACTTTATGCAGTGAAAATCATCACATCTGTTCGCTACATCTATTATATATAAAAGAAGTGAATGGAAAATGCCAATGAGAAAACACATAGTAAAACACTTTGGTAAATAGTTTAGTATCGGTCTTTCTTCGGTATTCTTTAAGCCTATTATTCCTGGTATTCCAATGGCACGCATGGCTTTCAGAAGAATGTTTGATATCATCTTACTTTTACGCGAAATGGAGTTTTATATATAACTTGAATTGTATAATCGAAGTAAATGGTTTCAAATTCTTATTTAGAAAGAAATAATTCCTAATTAATTCAGGGTTTTTATTATTTTATTTTTTCTGAAATTTTAGTATATGAGTTCAAGGAATGCATCCCAGAAACTGTTTTTTAAGGTGAGCGTTTGATTCTCCGCAAATCTAGCTAAAATGGCGCCAAGAAGCATACAATGTATAATGATCAATAAATTATCATCTAAATAAGAAATAGGGAAACAAACTATTTATTATTAAAGTGATTGATTTTCGATGAAAAGCTATTAAAGTAATGCATTTACCTTCTTTGTGATCTATACAATAATACCTGCCAATATTTTACCTTGAATAGATTTTTTTTCTTATTAATTCAGGATGTTACAAATTTGTGTTTCGTTCTTTTTTCTTCGTTGCATGCATAAATTTTGAGTGCTCCTATTGATCTTTTAAGTAATGGATTTAATTAATTACTTTAGTGAAAGATGTTTCGTATTTTTATAAACATCATATCAGCTGAATTTTGAATATCTGACGAATGAAATTCGTTTTTCCATAATTATTTGCATAAATTTTTCAAGTTTATGAATTTTTCCTTCAGTGTGAGATAAGCTAAGAATCAATGTTTATTTGGAACAGAATGTTACATTTCAATTTAATGAGCACTGAAATTAAAGAATAAAGTTTATTTGAATCTAGAGAAATTATTACACTCAAGCAAATATTTCTAAGAATTGAGAAATTCCCATAAATTTAAGACAAAAAAAGCAGGCATTTGGAAGTATTTAATTCAGAAAACACATAGACACAAAAAAAGCAAAAATATAGGCTCGGTCCTAAAGGGATATAACACAACAGCCTTGTACTGCCTTTAGGAAAATACATGCATTTTTTAATTTTTGAAATGTAAGAAATGGTCAGTACGTTGAAGTTAACTTTCTCAAGCTTAACAAATAAATCCTGTCTCAAGCATTTCCTTGTGTTAATCTTCCCAACATATTTGAAATTAACTCTTCTGCAAGAAATCACTAACCCACACACCCAATAAAATCACAATACTACACTACTGGGAATACTGCACTACTACTACAATACAATACTACTACCACACACACACACACACACACAATAATACAATACCACACACACACACTACCATTACACAATAATGGGTCAATACTTACACTACAATACGATTAACATTACTGCTTTTCAGACGGATGTAAAATAAATATCCTAAAATGTGTTTTATTTTACATCGTATAATTAATTCATAATAATATGAAAGGTATGATTTTTCCATTCTAGGCTTTGTGATATTATTGAGGTGTTAGCGAAAACACATTATACATGTTTTAAAACCATTTTATTTAGCTAAAATTTTGAAAATCATGAAAGCTTCTAGGCTTTTGTTCAAAATTTTTAAATTTATTCCAGAATAATGAACTTTTTGGTACTTTCGCAAAGCACAAATCAAAACTAGAGAAGGAAGAACAATTCAGTGTTGGAAGCCGACATGCTTCAATTTTCCTCTATAAGCATAGCTATAGTTAAGACAAATTTTTCAGCGTTCGCTTGAATGGTGAACAAAAGTTTCTCAAAAAAATTAGGAAAAGAAACTCTTCAAAAGTTTTTTCAAGCATACGTGAGTTATTTTTTTCTTCAACTTTTTTTATGCTCAACATGCACATAATTAGACATTCTTGTTCAATCCGAGAATTCTTTATGTTCCTCGCATGCTCCTTTGCCAATGTTATTGTTCGAAGATAATTGACTTTTTTTTTCTGCAAAGAAGAGAACGTCATCGAAACAAGCCAGTAAATAAGCTTTGTTTACTGAAGTGATAGCAATAAAAAGTAAAATAAACTTGAATCCGGAATCTTATTTTGAAACTATTTCTTTTTATGCATTACAATGATGCCAGAATGAAGCGAAAAGTCAACACTGCATTTAAATGAGGCAAATTCCTGTCTTACCGAAGATTTTTCGCTTCGATTTTGATGAATTTAACCACAGTCTTTCTTGTCAAGATTTTAATTTCTGATTTTTTTCTTATATTCACTGCAAAAGGAAATAAACTTCCTTTTTCTATAAAGAACATATTTTGATTTTGGTTTCAGCTGTTTTTTAAGACGATGTATATTTTTCTCAAGAAAACTGTAATTGCAAATATTTGCTATACCTATACACTATTCCTATACACTATTAGATTGAATTGTTAGATTTTCAATCCGAAGATGAACATTTTTCATCCAAATTAATGTACCGGTTTTATAAATGTTGCGAAAGCATTATTATCCCTGAATCCAAAATTTTTATCATGCTTAATCTGTTAGTCAAGAAACCACGCATTAACCCGTCATTTATGAATGCAGATAAATTTTTTTATGGAGTTAATTAATGTAAGGTGTTCTGATTGTCGAGGTAAATCAGTGAATTCAAGCTTCTTCTATTCATGGAAAACTTCATATTGCGCATGCATGTGCATATTAAATCAAAATAATCATAATCCATTTATGAACACCTTCACTGAATGGACTGAAAACTGTTCATTTTTGTCTTTGGATAAACATCTTAGCCATTTCATTTATATATTCAACGTTAAAATAAATCACATCTTAGAACTTATCTCACAAATTTATGCACTGAATATTTACGAATTTCCTTCAACATTTGATCAATAAAAATTTTTATAAGCTCACGTCAAATTTTTATTTATATTGCTAAATGATGTGAAGTTCAAATATTCTTCGAAGTGCAGTCAAGTAAGATTTTTGCCGGGAGATCAATTTTGGCTTTTGAAACACCCCTCCCAACTCTTGAATCGGATATCGGTTATAATATAGGGCCCACCATCAAATGGCACAAGAAAAAGAATTTCCACCTTTTCTTTCCTTTGATAAAATCGAGACATTTTGTCTGATATTGAAAGAAAGATATAAGATAATTGTTCCGGTCCCGAGAACTAGGAAACCGATCATAGGAAAAATGAAGGGAAACATTGAACCGTTTTTAGAAAGAAAAAGAAAATCCGCAAATAGCTGCTACTTTTTCCATTTTTAAAGACTTTTAGGGTAGTTTCAAGTATAGGTCATAGATGGTTATTAGTCAAATAATATATTTTTTATTTTTGAGTCTTATATGAAAGAATATTAGATAAGATATCGTAAATGTAAAGAACAAAATCAGGTTATTTTGTGTTTGTCAAGCAAAGAGTTGGGATACTGTAATTATCCCATTTAGAAAGATAATTATAATTGCCTTACTAAACCGTGGAGGAAAATAATTGCTACATCCGTTTAAAAGAATAAAATAATTTCAAGTTTCTCTAATAAACAAAGTTATTAAAAATAACTTATATAAACTACATAGTTTAAATCTCTAAATATTGATTGAAGTAACTTCTGAATAGTGAAATATCCTATTTAGGGCATTATTCCTGGAGTATCCTACTTCTATCCTCGGGTATCCTCCTTTTTTCCTTAGGAATTCTCCTTCTTTCCTCGAATAGCCTTCTTCATTCCTCGGGCATTCTCTTACATTCTCTCGGGCATTCTCGGGATGTCTTACAGCATTAAAGATTGCGTATCAGAACATCACATTTGTCTTGTCAATTTATTTCATAAAATTTCTTAATAGAAAGAATAGTTTAAAAATATTTAAAGTATTCTACACTAAGGAAATCACCATGTAAGCTGTGATTTGGACCAAAAGATCACGCTTAAAAAGCTAAGTCTTAAAGTACGCAATAAATTCTCAAATAAATTAGTTACTGGTTAAAACCATTATTTCAAAGGGCTAGGTTTGATATAATACAACTCTCTTGAATTGATAATTTTTGAAAGACAGTGAATTTCAATTTGATTTGATATACTGCCCATTGAGAAATATTTGGTTACAGAAAGAGATAAATCGTCTGAGAATAATTAATTTGTACATTTTACGCTGCGTGCAGGATAAGGGTTATGCAGTTTTTATATGAATAAATTTCAGAAGGTAGAAAAAGAAACGATTTTAAAACTTCGTAAATTCCGTTATATTTCAACCTGATCAAACGAGCTGTCGAGCTCTTGTGGAAAAGGACAGACTACAGTAAACATGAAGTCAAAATACAGCTCAAAACAGACACAACAAAATGCATCTCCTCTATAAATAAAAACTAAAAATGAGAAACAGAATACGAAAAGCTCACAAAATTAGCTCATGAAATACGGAAACAAGCTAAAGATGATTCTCCCAAAGAATCTTTCAGTTTCTAGTGTTTTACTACTTTCATAAGAATAAAATACACCGTTATCAGAAATTCAAAAATCAAAAGATGAAATTTATTAAATGAGTATTAGATTCTTTTTTCAAAAACTACCGTTCGTCTTCATCAATCGAATAATGCCTCTGTGCGATTCGCAGAATTTTCAAACAGTTTAATAATTGTCATTAAATAGTTCGGTAAATGCCTTAATCAACTCGAAACGCCACTTGCATCAAAGACAGTAAACACATAGTTGAGTTACGTAAGCTTAGGAGAACGTTGATTTCTTGAGAGAAAACTAATCAAGAAACCAGTGACGCGTCTGCAGGCAATTTCAGAAACCGCCTTTAACTTTGGTGAGACGAACAAATGGATTGGATCCTTTAATTTTTGAAATCCTGACGCCTGCGGTCATAGGCAGCAAAGTAAATTATTGCTCGCCTGTTAGCAGTAAAGGCACTGGAATAATAATTAAAACACTCTATTTTTCAAAATTGATTCTCCCGATGTAAAAGTTGTTTCAGTTCTTAATTAAACAAGCTTTTAGACTAGAAGGTTTTTTGAACACTGGTAATAAATGTTAGCTATCACTGTCTTTCTGGAACGTGATCATCATGCGTCACATGAAGTGATTTCCTGGTTGTGGTTTAGAGAACACCAGACGCCTTCGGTGACCAGCTGATCTTCCGTAATATTAATACTCTGTCGCAATGATTTTCGAAATAAATTGGTTGTTGTAAAGGTTGAGGGAAACTGCCAAATCTTTATTTATTCAGAAATTTCGAAATTGTCATAAATTTTATATGAAAGAAAGATTGTTGAATTCGGTCTAGTGTTTGGGGCTGGGAGACTCTGCTAAGATTTTCCCCCCATAGACAATGTGCAAAGGAATAGTTTTTTTTGTATTGAAAATTGTGAAAATTTGTCCAGTGGTTGATGCTAGATAATAAAGGAATATAGAAATACAAATGTTTTCAAAGAATGAATTTATTTCGAAAGAGAATTCACTTCTCATTAGATATGATGTACTGTTTTTTGTGCTAAGTTAAACTTTCTTCAGATTCTAAAATCGTAAGTCCCCGTTCTCTTGTTTTATTGTACATGATGAAATTTTTCAAAGTATATTGATTTAGAATACATCTGTTTCTTATGTATGCATATTCTCTTACTATTTGCGTGTTTAAAAAAATGCATAGAAAATGATAACATAGCTAAAGTTTCTTTAAATATTTTGCAAAGTTCTATTTTTGAAAGATTTCTAATATCAGAGTTATGTTCCCCGATTTATTGTTCTATTAGATCGAATTCATTTATTAAAAAAATTAAGTTCCAAGAATATCAGAATGCCTAGCCTTTACCAGTTATTCAAAATTCAGCAAAGCGAGTGAGCTTTAACGCGAAGTCATTTGTCTTAAAGGAAGATGAACTTTAAAAGTTAATTAATTGCTTATTGAACTTGAACTACATTTATTATTTACGGATATATGCGTTTTCATGCTTAAGTGGTTGATTAATTAGTTTTCTTGTGTGAGAAATTGTACATCTGTTCACTGAAATGCAACAATTTTCTATTTTTTTCCTTCCTGAAAATGACATAAAATATTTTCAAAAGAAAAAAATTGACTCGATGAGGAAATCTTCTGAATGTTGAGTTAAACATGTGCTACTATAATTAAACAATTGTTCCAATTCTCGGAATATACTGATAGAAAATATAATAAAAGAATTTATTTTATATTTAGTGACTTAAGCTGACACATAAACAATACTTCAATGAAAGAATAAGTTATAAGTTCACCAAATAATCTTTCTGAGCACCAACTGTACCACATAAATTCATTCATAACGTGTACAAATAAACACAAAAATATTTATGTAACTTAAAAAACTAATACAGCTGGCCTAATTAAAGCAAAGTTAAAAAAATTGTTGTTTGGTTTCTCCTTATTTAGTCGTATCTTTGTCCAATGATAGTGAAAAATTTCAGCATTTTTTTATATGGCTCGTTTTAAATAAAATGCATACTACGTTGCTAAAACACGTCATCGAACGAAAATACGAAAGAAGGCTACTTTTGCAAAATGGAAATCAGTTTGGAATGGAAATTTGTTTCTGAAAGGAAAATATATAATTGGACTTCAATTTAGATAGTATGAACTTGGTACATGGAACTATAATTCGGATACTTTGCACTATAAATTTTATATTTTACACTTGATTCATGGAACTATAATTCGAATACTTTGTACTATAATTCGAATACCTTGCACTATAAATTTGATACTTGTCTTATAAATTTTTCACATTGTACACGGAACTATAAATTGAATACTGTGCACTCAAACTCAATTTTTAAGACATAGTATCAAAAATTTTAAATTGGACAGATTGCTAACTCAAAAAAAGGAAATAAAAAATATAGATATTATAAAAAAGTTTATTACAAAAAAAAAGGTTTAAAAATATATAAAGCACGAGTAAAAGTTACTTTTAGCACAAAGTAAACAAACATAATTGAGAATAAATATATTATAAAAAATAATACAATACTAAACAATACTAAATGTATTAAAAGAGCATTTTTGTCTCTAATGGGCCGACCTCTCTTACGTCTCCAAGAGGTAAGCATTTAGCTCGTTTGGCACTTTCTCCTGCCCTATAAATATTAACATGCCTAAGCTATGTTGAAAAAAATATTTTTTTTTTGTGAAAACAGGACACGAGTATGTGGGAACAGAACCATTACTGCCAGAGGCAGATACTGTCACTTTCCATACACAGTTATTATATTCAGTTTTATATTCATAAAAAAGCTCTATTTGAAATATGCCCTTTCATATGAATTTCTTCACTTCTGCATTTATATTCTGTTCCACCTGTAAAGATAGTAAATAAAACGCAGATTTGTTTCCGTTTCTTTCTAATAAAATTTGGACTTCTAATTTTGCCCACTGATTTGGTTTTGTCCAAATCTTTGTAGGGACATGCAAACCATTTTACATGCGGTTTCATTTAAAATAGTTTGTAATTCGGGTTAACTGGATCACGTTCATTTGACAATTTTTTTCACAATCGCATTTTTACACATTTCAAGGAACTGACTAACAGGGAGACGCTCACGAAATGTATGTTCCTTTTTCTTATCAGCGCATTGGTTGCCTCTAATCCATTACTGGTGATAGGAAAATAATTCCGAGCACCTATATATCAGTAACAATTTCTGGTAAGCTATTCGATTTAAAGTATTCTGTGAATGTTCTGATATTCACATAATTCTTTTTCCTCCTATTTCTTTAAAAATAATGCATTAACTATGTTAAAGGTATCGTCATTAGAGCATAAATGAAGACATTCAATATCATTTCCTATTTCATTTTTGTCTTTAATGCCACGCAGTTTGCCATCATTTTTTTTACTACATGGAAATAGCACGTCAACCGTCGTGAGAGAAGTCCCAAACAGCTCTGAAGCCATTAGTTCTTACACTGCTGGCATCACCTAATAAAATATTCGGATTACACTCAGTTTCATTTATTTATAGCATGAGTCTTTCACACTTTTAAATGGTTCTTCCATTTGTGTGGTGCAGAAGTTTGGAGAGGGTGTGCCGGCTCAGGTATCGTTCTCGTCATCTGACCGCGGTTGAAAACTAGTAGGTCCGTCCAAAAGTAGTCGTATTGCTTCAAAACGGGACGTTAATATAAGTTAATTAAGCTAAACATAAACGACGTATATTTTTTGATAGGAACATTCCATCTGGCATTACACCCATTAAATACATCTTTCACAGATATAGTTAGTTGGCGGTTCAGAAGTTTCTGGTCTAAGTTTCGCCAGAATATTTTAATTAACAGAATTTTAAATTTTTCTGGTTCTTACAAACCATGATTTTGGAATGCAGCTATTATTGTATTCAGTTTTCTGACACCATCTTCATATGCCTGGCGCACCATTTTTCTTGCCACCATGGACAGGCATTGATTTGCCACCACCTCGATTTGTATCCACGTGATTACTGTGTTTCAAATAATGACACACAGCAGAACTTTCAGAATGGAACTATATTCCATTAATTCTTTTCCACTATATTATTCCATTAATTCTTTACTACTACTACCTTCTATTACGACATTAATTCTTTCTATATTCACCAGCTATACGGCGATAAGTGATTTTGCATCCAGTTGAGCTATTGTATGATGTATTTTCTTCCACGTTTTATGCACCGCAAGTTATTTACATAGTTAATTATCAATTCTGCTGTTTCGTATTCCTTATATTTAATCTAGAGTCGTTTTTCCTGTTTCTTGCGTTTTTTTCATTTATTTCCTCATCACTCTCGGAATGATACTTCGAGAAAAATTCCAGTAAATCGCTTATATTTTATATGACTTCAGTTCTAATGCAAAAATTCTCGAAAATGCTTTATTTTATTAAGATTTACAATAGTTTTTATAATTTAAATCAACTCACTCGCCAGGTCTCAAAATATATCAGATGATCACATGAATAGGGTAAAAAAAGTAAAGTTAAGTTTGATTATATTAACGTCCGTTTTGAAGCATCACGAGGGCTATTTTGGAACGGACCTCGTCATTTTGAACCGCGGTTAGATGACGAGGACGACATCTGAGCTGGCAACCCTCTCTCCAAACTAAGCAGTGCCAGGGCGCTCTAACCTGGGTCTCAAAAATCGCGCTGCTTTAAGGACATTTTCACAATTTTCTCCTGAAAAAAAGCAGTGCCAGAACGGCGTTTCAGCTCCTCTACACCCATGTAGAGAAGAAACGATGCACGCTGCACACGCACAAGTCACGGCAATGTACGGCGCACAGCCATATTATAAATTAACCAGTGTTGCTAATTTGGTTAAAAATTTCAGGCTTTAGCTTATTATAGGACTTTTTCCCTTCTGAGGAAGTAAATCCCCATAAACAAGGATGATTCCCCATATTGGCAACACTCTAACTAATGCAATGTTGCACTACTGCAGAAACTACGTTTATTTAGTTTATTCAACGTGGCAACATCCGTTTTATTGTGGAAAGTAATTAATGCAAGAGATAATATTTTTTCTTCAGTGCATCATATTTGTTCAAAGTTCAAATATTTTTTCATACTGAATAATTTTTTTTCGCGTGCAGTATATTTGTTATTAGTGCAAAATATTTTTATCAAAGTGAATTTGATCCAAAGTAAAGTGCAAATAATTCCCACCCTTTCTGAAATCAATTATAAATATAGTGGGTACCGAAAATAATAAAAATACTTGTCAATATCTGTGTGTGTTGGAAGGGTAGCGTATTATTGACAGGTATATGTTACCGCCCATTTTCTATATGCAAATAGTGGGTATATTAGTTTGTTGTCAACAGCCTGTTATGAAACTGTGATTACCCAGCCTTTTTGTATTACAGCGCAAAATGTCAGATCTAACAGACAAATTGGTGGCTCTCGTCTAATTAGCTTTTGGTAACAATTACAAAGATTATTTTGGAGGTTTCTCTACATGAAACTCGAAGATCTTGACTGTATGCAAAGGACAATAAGTTGAGTCACGAATAATTGTGGACGATAATCAAAGCTAAGCGGAAAAGATCTTCGAATGTTGAAGAGGATTGTGTGAGCAAAGAGAAGATGGCCGAAGCCTAAATGCCTGCAGATCTTAACCAGCATCAGGAATCTATTGCAGAGCAGTAATTTCGAAGCAAGTTCTGATTGATATGAATGCAGAACGTCGTCTTCAGTAGTTCCGAGATTATAAAAACTTGTCAAACGACAAATGGAATAAAGTGATATGGTTCGATTAATGGTTGTTCGCTTTGTGTTCCACAAAAGGACCCGCGAACATGGATCCGGATCGCCTTCATCCAACTATAAAGCATGGCGGTGGCTCAGTCATGATTTGGACAGCGATCTTGTGGTTTTCTGCAGGCCCCATCATCCCCCCAGAAAGATGAATAACTGAGAGTGACTTAGACAAATATTTACACACTGTTGTGCACACATTGTTGCCATCTGGAGATGCAGTTCTCCAGAACGATTACTCTCCGATACATACAATTAGACCTGCAAAGGCATGGTTTGAAGAGCATTAAGGTGAAGCTATACATCTCCTTTGGCTGCCCCTGTCACCAGACTTAAATATTATTGAATCATTGAGGTCTCGTCTGGAGAATGTGAATCGGCATCCTATATCCTTTTGCATCGTCTCCACGGACACATTTAAAATTTCTTCACGAGTACTGGTTTAATATTCCTTTTAACACTTTGGGCCCTTTCCCGATTCAAATCGCACTGTTCGGCGGTTAAAGCAATTTCGGGCCCCGGGGTTAATTTTAGAAAAGTAAGGCAGTTCCTTTCTTTATTGAAAATTTATCGCGCAGCAGCGGCCGTCGCCTTTCCGGCATTTCCCTAAAGAAAAGGACGATTCCATTCTGTTTACTTGAACGAAAAATTAATCTATGTTTTCAGGCGCTGGAATTACCATTCTTGCTGGGTGGAGAGAATTAAACGCCTTTTTTAATTTGTATAATTGAATTCCTCGATGCATTCAGGTCGTTATATCTGTTAAATGTGACCCTACTCCTTATTAATAAATCTATCTGTATTCGTTATTGGTGTTTCCATTATCTTGTCCACCTGTAAAATTGTTTTATAAAACAGACCAATTTGAAGACAATATATAAAGGACTTTTGTAAAATCTTGTATAAAGATTTTCGTCTTCTGTTTGGGGACCTGGAACATCAATAATGCAGAGAATGCTAAAAAGAATATTTGAAGCTATTATTCTTGTGTCTGAAAGACGAAAATCTACGACTGATATATTGGTTTCTCATGTAAATATACTCCCAAAAAATTTTGTCCTAACACGTTTCTCTAATAGTTTCAACTCCTCACCGATTTTCATTGCATTATTCTTCAGACATTTGAGTACATATATTCACGAAACACACTACACAGATTGTTACTAAATTTTTCTAGCTCTAAAGCTATATTGTCTATTACTGACAAGTAATAGACAATATAGCTATTAAAAGTATATTCGTAACTATTTGTGATGAAAGGCAAAAATTACCAATAAAGGATAATTCAGAAAGGAGGTCGAACCATAAGAAAGTTGATGATTATGATGACAGATTTTCAATGAAAAGTTATTAAAGTGGTGCATTTTAGTTTTATTATATTCGTTTCAATAAAAAATGTGTAATAACATAACAGAAAATTTTTACTCGCTCTTTATGGTTTAATATTTATTTCATTTTCATTCTGTCGATCTCTCTTTTTTATATAATAACTGGCCTCCTGTGGAGAGCTCCTGGCTCGCCTGTGTTATTGGGGATAGAATAGTTTCCATAGAGTCTTTTATGCGTAGCTTGGTCGTAATGTCATAAAAGTATTGTGAATTCTTTAAAGTAAATTTGACCCTGTAAAGTATTTTTAAATTAAAAATTTTGACAAACGTGTTATTAGTCCGATTTTATCGACTTACATCATCCATGTTCATTGTACTATGCACCTTCTGAGTTTCCTCTACAGATGAACTTCGGGAATCCGAACTAATTTTTGCTGAACCTTCTTCAGATTCCGGGAAATTTGGATTATCCGGAAAATTCGGTAAAATATTCTTTATATACCAAATGCAGTAGAGTCTTGACTTTGAGTGCTCTGTGAAAGAGTACTGAAAGAGCAAGCGATAAAAAAAAAGATATCCGCTTTTTTCTACTAATTAAGTTGCTGTATTCATTCGTAAATACTAATTAAAATGTTTCTTTTAAGTTAGGAATAAACATTAGCTTTATTTATGATTTGTAATTTATCCATTATTTTTTAATAAAGTCTTTTCAGGAAATTGAAAAAAGTTGTTCGAATTTTTGAGGTTGCACCTTATCTGTTATTCCACCTAAAAGTTGAACTTTAATATGAAACGGGAATTGATTAAACTTCAACTAATCTGATAACTTACTGTATCGAAATAGGCTCATAAAATATAGAAGAATAATAAGTGAAATTATCCATCATACCAGATTTTGGAATAATAAGGAATATTTCATAATTTTTGTTTACAGATAAAATAAAAATAGTCTGTGCATAATAATAAGGGGATAAAACTTCAAGTTAAAAAAGCGATAATATAATTATTTTATATAACATTAAATTTTTTTACATATTACACAGAACAAAATATTGCAGGAATGTCAAGCAGTATCTAAAAATGTACGCAATATAAAAAAATTAATTAAAGTAAGGAAATGAACGGAGAATTGAAATTAAATTTTATTTTGAATCTCTTTGATTATAATTAAACTTCTACTGAAAATGAAATATGCAGATTAAAAGTTAAGTAATTGTTCATAAGTAATGAAATTTCTGAAATTA
Source organism: Araneus ventricosus (assembly GCA_013235015.1). NCBI lineage: Eukaryota > Metazoa > Arthropoda > Arachnida > Araneae > Araneidae > Araneus > Araneus ventricosus. The sequence continues at coordinate 50,532 of BGPR01001570.1, forward strand.
TGTCTAGAATGTATTATATTTCATCCTTGATTAATTTATATGCTTTTGAACAATCCCAGCTTATACCTCCTATTGCTATTTATATTTAATAAATCAATTTTGAAGTTATTTAGGCAACCACTGAATATCTTTTAATCTTATCCACCATTGAAGGCAAGCACTGAATATCTTTTAATCTGATAAATTTTAAAGAAGTATAAATTTTCAATAAAATTTTAAACAACAATATGCCATCTTCTTAAATAGATTTTAAGAAAACGGAGATTCATCATGTTTACTCACTACAACGTTTTCTTCATAAACAAATAAATTAAAAGTATGAAAAAACGAATATTTTATAATTGAGAGTTTTAATTAAGCATTCCACAGCATCATGAAAGAGTTAATTAAAACTAACCTAATAAATACCATCATGAGTTTCCGGAAAATATTTCTATTCAGGCTTATGCTCATAGAATAAATTAGATATGTTTTTCGGAATTTTCCTCAGACAAGAAGCACTGAACGAATTTATAAAAGCTTTTAGTCAATATTTCTCAGCAATATTCAGACTCTTTTCCTTCCTCTAAAATAAATTTCAAAGCAGTGGAGCAGACTATCTTTCTCACGTCTGTACCCAGGGCTGCATGGTGGAGTGAAACCCCCAAAAATATTCTGAAATTCTTCAAGAATGAAATAACGTTTTTTAAGAAAGACCGTCGCATATATGTGCTGAAACAGACAATATAAAAGTCTGCTTATTCTCATGGAAGTTTCCTGAAGTTAATTAAAACAAGGAACCTGAGTTGGAAATTCGTACCCTAATTGCAAATAAATTGGGCTCCGATTTGTACACTAATTGTAATTATATTAGACCAAGTCGAAATTTTAGAGACAGTGACGTATGTGGGAGAGTTAAGGAATTCAGGAATTTTGTGTAATTCTGTGTGTGTGTGTGTGTGTGTGCACCCTAAAATTCAAATTATGCTTCTAATTTGTCATCGAGTATATTTAGGATGCTCTTTCAAATTTTCAGGCATTAAATTTCTGTTGAATAGAAATTAAATCTCGGGTTGCCATGCTAAATTCATTCTTAAGCATTTCTTTAGCCACTGCAGTATATTAATGAATAAATGTGTTTTAATGGAGCCTTTAAGACATATATTTTGATTTAAAAGTTAGATAAAGTGTATAAAACCAATATTTTAGCTAAATATGTTGTAATGGAGTCTCCAATAATTTCCTCATATTTCTTTGCCACAACAGTGTTAAATTTCAAGTCAATCGGTTCATTTGTTAGATGCGTTTAAACGACTTTACCCAATCCAAGGGGAATAGCGTTTATTTATATGTACACAAATTTTAGTCAGCCTATGAGAAATGCATGTATCCAGTGTCATCAAAATTGTCACAGCTATATGAGATTTCGTGCCAATCTGTCAATTTATTAAATATATTTAAAAGATTTTGCCCCACGATGTCCTGACGGATTGGATTAGCTTTTCTTTAGCTGTTCTGGTATTTTTATTTGGCTAATTAGATGTAAGTGTACCAAATTTCATGAAAATCTTCTAAGCAGCCAAATCGTCAAGCGTCCCAACCGGCCAATTTGTATATATATTTTGCAGACATTTTCCACCCTAACCTTAGAGAGTGGAATATGGCATATTTAACCCTACAGTACTTCAAGTCCTCTAATGAGAAACGACAGCACCAAGGTTCATCAACATCGCCAAGATTGTTAATCTGCCTATTTGTTAAATGTATTTTGGAGGCTTTATCCCACCTTAATATGAGGTACTGAGTGAGGGAATATTTAACCCAACAATTCTTTAATTCCAACAGGGCAGAAGTGGAGCTGGGACAAACACATATATAAACATACGTTGAATTTTATTATAGAGATTCATTTATGTATAAATTTATTTTTTAATCGGAAACACTTTAATTTTTAAAAAAAGAAGGCTTCTTTGTTTTGCATTTCGGTATTGTCAAAAGAAATACAGCTTGTATATTGGTAGTTTGGAAATTTTCCACTTGATCGGAGATTTCATATAATAATGCATATTTAATTTATAAGACATGTAAACGAAATACGAATGTACGGACAATTTTAAATTTTTTTCGAACACATTCTTAGCTGAATATCTTTGAACAACTGAACAATTAAAAATGTTTTGCAAATATTTTTTAGTTGAATATCTTTCAAATTTAATATGGTTCTATTAATTCAACTTTTCCCTGAAATATATAATAATTAGTATTCTACATCACACTATTTATTACATTTGACGTATCTTATTAACAATATAAAATATTTGTATTATTTCTGCATAATATGAAATGATGAAATAACAAAATATTTTTTATTATATTTCTTATACACTCCAATAGAAAATAGAAGTAATACTGAATACATGGTTATTAGGATCTACACGGATTAATACCATGACGGCAAAGCAGATTCCTAATAATATTTTGTACATCGCCTTTACGTCATAAGTGCTTTAGATATAAATAAATGAATTGCTGTGTTATCTTCAAGAAGATTCTTTATCAGAAAACGTTTCTTCAGAACGTGAAAATATATAAATAAATTACGTGTGCTAGTTAAAAAATTATATTTGATTTTTAACTACAAGAAAACATCTTAAAATTCTAAGAACTCGTTTAGCATTTTAAATAACAAAGAGCTGTTAGGAATGGTGTATTTACCGAAGACCTTCCAAACTACCAAAAATAAGATACAAAAGACGAAAAAGTGAAACAGCGAAAGAATATTATAGAATAAGAATATTTTTGATTATTGTTTCGCAACAGTTCCTTTAATATATATAAGATATGGTTCCCATCGTTCCCTCATACGAAATTCAGAAAAAGACATTTGTTAAATTAATTATTTTGAAATCGACCGTTCATTTCCATGATCTATTCAACGAATAAAGCTTCACGGGATTGCAGAGATTTTTAAGCAGTTCAGTAATTGTCATTAAAAAGTTCTGTAACTGCCTCAATCAACTCGAAACACATCTCGCATCAAAAGCCAAACACTAAACAAGTATTCAAAATTCCGTCAGTTAAGAAGAACGCTGATTGCTTGAGAGAAAATTAATGAAGAAACCAGTGACGCCTCTGCAAGTAATTTCAGAAACCGCTATCAATTTTGATGAAGCGATTGGATCCTTTAACTTCTGAAATCCTGACTCCTACATTCATAGGCAACAAAGTAAATTATTGTCCATCTGTTCGTAGTAGAGGTAATAGAATAATAATTAAAATACTATTAACAATTTGCAAAATTGATTATCTCGATATGACAGATGTTTCAGTTCTTATTTAGACAGAATTTTCGGCTACATAGTGGTTTGAAAACGAGTAATGAATATTAGGTACCAGTGTCTTTCGAGAACATGAGGAGATCATCTGGCGTCACACGAAGTGATTGTTTTATTAATTATTTATAAAGTAACGAAGTAGCTATTTTTGTGTTAATTGTTATGTTACTACTATATAAAAAATTGGATTTTCCATCTAATAATTTTAAATAATAATCACGATCCCATGTGATTTCGCAATGATCTCAATACTGTCAAAGACAAAGAAAATCTTTGTTCTCTAATGTATAAAGCATTCAGTGGTGTAGACTCAAAATGATCAGTGCCCGAACGTTCTAAACTGATAAACAAAAATCGTACTGTTAAAATTTCACAATCTTTTTCTTATTTATTTATCTTAAAAAAGCAGTGCCGAAACGCCTTTCGGGTTTTATTACACCCCTGAAAGGAATATTTCTTACGAAGAAGAATATATAACAAATAGAAACATCATTTCACCACTATTTCGAAAATTTTAAAATTTTAATTTCTTCTTCTACTAGTAAGCACTAGAAAATGTAAGGATGTAGAGATTCTGAAACTAACAAGAAAAGAATTTATTAGAAAAGATTACACATCCGACAGGATGTGGTGCAAAATTTACATTACTAAGTTAAGTATTTTCCATGTTCAAAAGTCTCGCGTTACATTTTCCTGTTAATGCCCACGCTGAAATTGCTAATAATATATTGAGATGGAGATCATATATCGATCTCTTCCTTTATGCACACTTAGATGTGCAAAATGATGATTAGAAAAAAAAAATAGCAAAATTACCTTTTAAAATTATGCAGAATCTTTCTCTTTTACTCAAAGCTTTATGAAAGTAGAATCACCTTCTAAGATTTTTTGTTATTCTAGATCAAGCTCATTTATTAAATAAAGAAAATAAAGTTCTCAGAAGGTGAGACTTCAGGGTCTTTACTAGTTATTCAAAAAACAACAAAGTGAGTGAACTGCAACGAGAAATCGTATATCTTGAAGGCAGATGAATTTTAAAAGTTAAATAAATATTCATTGAACTTAAAATATTTTTATTATAAACGGATATTGCACCTTTAAGCTTGATTAATTGGTTCGATTGTGTGAGATATTATACATCTGCTCAGAGAAATGTTAAAACTTTCTTTTTGTTCTCCTTGAAAAGGATAAAAAAATTTAACTTGATAAGGAAATGATCTGACTGGACTGAAAAAAATTGCTACAATAATTAAATAATTGTTCCAATTGATGAAATATCTTGTTATAAAACAATGAATGAAAAATAATGGACAAAAGACGTTTCATAAAGGGAGCGAACTCATAATTACGTACGTGTATCATAACAAAATTGAAAAATTTCTTTATTTTGAAACTGAACTTTCGTATAGTAGATTACCCAGATATTTTATCTTGAAATAAGAGAGGGAAGACACTCAACAAAAGCGAAATTTGTTTGAAAATAAGACTTCTGATAGTTTTAAACGTGATTTTGTTGAAAAAGAAACGTGAAAAATTGTTTTCTATAAATTTTATATCTGCAGAACCAATTGACTTGTACTTGTATAGAAACTTTTACACATTAAATAAAATTTCATAATAAATTGGTGATTTCAAAGATGGAAATTATTCTTTTTTGAAATAAAACGCTGCTGTTAACTGAGGTCATTTTCAAGTATTGCCACGAATAAAGAACTCTTATCCTTCAAGCTGGCACGCCTACTCAAATTCTACGACATATCGTGCATCTTATTACATATATATATATATATATCTTGTTGTTTTAAAAAAATAACTGCAAGTTTTATTTAAGTTATCTGTATTTATTAGCGTAATAGTAAAGAAAGATTTCATAAATAAAAATTGCAATTAAATTTATAAAAGAACGAGAGAAATATGTAATACGATACCCAATGCAAGTAGTATATCTTGCATAAGAGCGCCCGCTCGTAAGGTATTCTGGGTATTATACAATGTGTATTATGTAATCAATTTCACTACAGCATTAATACATTTCCAGTAACACTTATTAGAATGTCTTATTATTCCACTATAGTTTAGTGTGTTTAACAAGATTGGCATACGGTTACAAAACACAGCGTAGAACATGTCTGGAATATCTTTTGAATTTTATAGTATTGGCGTTAAATGCAATTTTCAGTTATGAAACATCTGCAAGGTTTTCGACTCCCTCTTACAATTCTTGAAAGCATAACTGCTGATTCTAGCTTGATCATTTTTTGCCGTGTAATATCAGCACATTATTATTGGGAATTTGTTCAAGGATTCAAGGATTTATTGGCAATTAATAGACGTCTAGAATTCCAGTACTAATTATTATCAATCAAATAATCATAAAAATTGCTCTAAAGAAAAACCTACCTTCCATTGTGGATGCTTTGAAAAGTTAAATGTCCATTAACAGAAAACGTGTATCAGAATAGAGTTTGAAAAGTTGACATTAAACCGTGGATAGAGGACCGTGTGCCAGGATAGAGTATGACTGTATTCAAAATATCTACTCAATATTGTCTCGGCGTATTCGTAAATTAGATGATGTGACTTGTGATCACTTCAGTTATTCATGCCCAACTTTCGTGAGCCTTCCTATGGTGGAAAAGTTACGTAATGACTCATGACAATGTGATGACGTGCACTCATCAAACTGAATTGAGGCCTGCGTAAAAGGTGGAATGCGATTCCGATAAGCATTAATTGCAGGAAAACTTAAACCTCTAAAGACTAAAGACAAATAATTTACTATAGAGCAATAATGAAATAAGGAAGTAAATTTTTATGAGTTCAATAAATTGATTCTTACACACAAACGACAATGTAAGAAAGGTATAGATTGAATAAGAAATGTTATGTTTATTTTCCACACTTGACTACTAAATATATTTCAAAATTACGTTTGATGTGCTTTCGAATAGAACTGAAAGAAAGTATCAATACATATTCAGATGATACATAACAAAGGCGTCTCGACAGTTTGTTTTTGTTATTCATTGCACATCATGTATGATGTTAAAGGGCATGACGTTACATCACAACATAAGAAAACGCACATATACAGTTGTAATGTGAACAAGACAACAAGTAAATTCAATCCATAAAAAAATAATACGGAATATAGTATTTTTGTAGAAATTTAATAATATTCAATGCAATAGAAAATTAATAATAATTGAGATTGAAATGCATATAAGACTTGAGAAGAAAATTAAAGATGAAATAATCGTTATAAGAATAAGATAAACTTGATATGGATATATTTGTTGAAAAAAGAAATTGCTGTAAAGTTTTTCTCTAAAAACTGATAGGTCAGGCTTGAATGACGATAAAATAATTGCTCAACATTTTTAGATATTTAGAAAATTATTCAGAATATATAAATACGTTTAATACTGTAATATTTTAAAAATACAAATGGTTCACAAGAATTTCTCGTGCCATTGGGACGTAATCTTTGTCATGTAACTTTCTGTTCATTAAATTTTGTATGCTAGATCATTTACAAATTTTATGTTCCTCATTCTTGGAGGCTATATATATTTACACTCCTTTCACGACTTCAATGTAAACTTCGATTCAAAATAGAGATAATTGATCAATTTCTTCTTCAATTGATGGATATTATAAATAAATAAATATTCAGTATAAGATTAGAACCATCTCTTCTAAACATTTTTAAAATTACTTTTTGAGAATAAATGTTTTTAATGCATATTTTAGGATTAATTTGAGAGTGCATTTTTATAATAAACGTTATTTCAATGTATCTCGACAAATCATCCTTTTCTATCCAACTGAAGTAGCAGCAAGTTGAAAGATATAAAAACACTCGCGGCAGCAGGAAGAAAACTTTTCGTCAAAGTGAATATGCCGCTTGCAATAAAAATAAGTTTTTCTTCTGATCTTATAAATTCCAGCAGCAATTTTCCATCTCTTTTAGTATCTTCCAAACAACGCAAAGTAAATGAAATCTCTTTGACTCTTTTCCTCAATTTCTGATCCTTTTCATAGACACCAGCGGCTGAATATGCTGTTAAAAGAAAAGATACAAAGCTTTGCGTGGAGTACAGAACTTTTATAACAATGTAAACACTGTCCAAGCTTGTGTAAAAGCCTAGTGCTTCGGAAAAAATTGAAAAGAAGTCAGAGAAGTTTGAACATATAAGAAAGAATATCTGAAGGGACATGGCTGATTCAATAAGACATATAAAATGGTGAACAATTAAGTACTCATTGTAAAAGTGAGAAAGAAAACATTTATCATTTGTGGATATCCGAGTCAGTCTAGCAGCGCATTCATCAAGTATTTTACTCGAAAAAGTGCATAAGTAAATGTAAAATAATGAGAAGAGCAAAGAATTGGCGGAGAGAAGTACCGCAGTTGAAAGAAAAAAGCACGTCATAAATGTTGCTTTCAGTGGATAGTTTGAAACATTCACCATTTCAAAAGTTATTCGCTTAAACTCTTTATAAGTAAACGATGGCTGATCAGACATATATTTGTTCAAAGAAAGCGAAACATTTCAGCACTCGTTGCAACTGGTTTTTTTCAAGTATAATGCATGATAGGCTGCTAAAAGAAATATGCTTTAGAAAATCCTGGTAAAGGCTAATTTTACTTAATGAAAATCAAAACATTTCTTTGTTAACTCTATTATATTTAAAATAAGTTTATAGAACATGCCAATGAGAAACGATATTGTAAAACACTTTCGTAAATACTTTAGTTTTGGTCTTTCTTCTGTATTCTTTAAGCCTGGTATTCCAATGATGTGCATAATTTTCAGAAGAATGTTTGACATCATCTTTCAATTTCTTGAAATCAAATCTTGACAATTACCTAAATTCTATAATTCAAGTAAATGACCCGAATTTATAGTTCAGAAAGAAATATTTTATAATACATTCAGTTCTTAATTGATTTTAGTTTTATATGCAAATTTAAATATATGAGCTCATGCAATGCAGCCCCTAAACTATTACTTATGTGGTGAGCGTTTGAATTGTCGCAAATATAGCTAAAATGACGCAAAGAAGTACGGGATATGTAATGATCATTAAATTATCATATAGATAAGAAACAGGGGAGAGAAAAATTGATGATTAAAATGTTAGATTTTCGATAAAACTTTTCAAAGTAATCCATTTTACCTTCATTGTTTTTGAAGAAATAATATCTGCATATATTTTACATGGAAGAGATTTTTTTATAAGTTAAGGATGTTACACATTCATATTTTGTTCTTCATTTTCGAGAGATAGATAAATTTTGAGTATTTTTATTGTTATTGTAAATAATGTATTTAACTAATTAATTGAGTAAAATATGTATATACATATGTTTCTGCATATTTTTCTGTACAAAAATTTCATAAAATTAGAAATTTTTCCCAGTGTGAGATAATGAATTAATCAATGTTTATTTGGGAACAGAAATGTTACATTTCTATTTAATGAATGCTGAAATTAAAGGATATTTAAATAATCTAGAGAGAATCTTACACTTAAGCAAAAATTTCCAAGAATATACATATGCTAACAAAATTTAAGACATAAACAAGAAGTAAGTTGCAATTTTACTTGGTAAGAAATTCAGAAAACATGTCTGCACAGTAAAAAAAAAATCGTGGAAAATATAAAGGAAATAACTGCAGAAAAAAGCAAATACGACACATACAAAATAAATTATTGTTCCGGTCAGAATCTTGTGCCATAGCAATGCCTCACAGTGGATTCACCGTAAAGAATAACGCATTGTTTTGATCTAAATTTTTGTTTATCATTTAATTGGTTCCACAGGGGGCAAAACGAGTACGAGGATGAGAAGCCGTCCGAGAAGCAAGAGGGGTCTCGCCACTCTGGTGGATATAGTACTGTTGGGTTTGATTGTGTTGTCCACATCTCGATGGCGTGACGTGCCTCCTACAGGTGGGATTGGTACAGGGCCGGTGATGTCCATTTTGTAACTGACCATAGTACCAGAGTTACCATTGAGGTAGTCCTTTCTTTCAGATGCACCGCAAGGCTTCGAGCTAGATCGATCCTATTTGTTTTGAATATCCACCAATTGTGAATTTAATGTTTGCTGTTTGTCACATCCTTCGCATTCAGCAACACTTGGCGCAGTTCAGGTGTCGTCCTCGTCATCTGACCACGGTTAAATATCACGAGTTCCGTCCCAATATAGCCCTCGTGTTGCTTCGAAAACGGGACGTTAATATATCTAAACTAAACTTTGGATTTTATTGCATATCCCACACGAAGTTAAAAGGCACGACGTTACATCAGAAAATAAAACAATATGAAATTACAGTTGTAATGTAACCATGACAACAAATAAATTGAATCCATTAAGAAATTGCAGGGAATAAAGTCATTTTGTAGAAAGATGCTAAATGAATGAATATAAAATTTAAATAATTTCAGTATTGAAATACATGCAATTGTTTCAACAGAAAACTAAAGTTCAATTGATCATTATAAGTATAAATTAAATTCGATATCGATATTTGATTGAAAAAGAAATTTTTGTAAAGTTTTTCGCTAAAACTGATAGCTCAGGCTTGAATGATGTTCAAATTGTTCTATTCGACTTTTAGCAAATTATTTAGAATATCTAAATAAATGAAATAATCAAATATCTAAAATATATATGGTTCTAAATTTATTCGTGCCTATGGGAACCGAGCTTTCTCCAGTAGCTTTCTGTGTATACAATTTTGTGTTATATCCTTTACAAATTTTATGTGCATATTTTTGGAGTGTATAGATATGTACACTTCATTGGTGACTTAATAATAAACTTTTTTAAAAAATAGAGACACTGCATGATCACTTTTTCATTTAACCCTTTCTAAGGCTTTGAGAAATATACATCCATCAAATTCATCGATTTTTAAATGCAGTTTTTAAGGTTAGCAAACGTTTTCACTAAAGGTTTCAATGAGACGTAACGAAGTGTCATGACTTGGTAATTAATTAATAATTAAGAAAAGAAATTAACAAAATATAATGCCATCCAATAAGCTGAAAAGATGAATTTATTTTCCTACATTTATCTTAATCTCTAAGTTATTTAATTATATAACTACTAGAAGAAAATTGCCCTTTAAAGGGATAATTGTTAAAATAAATAATAAATAATGCACCGTAATATTGGAAACAATCATTAATAAACATTTTAAGAATGTCTGTTTTAGCATAATTTTCTTTTCAATACATATTTTAGGATTAAATTCGAAAGTGGGTTTTAATTACAAATATTACGTGAATGAGAATAATTTTCTCTCATCCTTTTCTATCCAACTGAAGTAGCAGCAAGTTGAAAGATACAAAAACACTCGCGGCAGCAAGAATAAAACTTTTCGTCAAAGTGAATATTCCGCTTGCAGTAAAAATAAGTTTTTCTTTTGATTTAATAAATTCCAGGAGCAGTTTTCCATCTGTTTTGGTATCTTCCAAACAACGCAAAGCAAACGAAATCTCTTTGACTCTTTTCCTCAATTTCTGATCATTTTCATAGACACAAGCGGCTGAATATGATATTAAAATAAAAGATCCAAAGCTTTGCGTGGAGTACACAACTTTTACAACGATGTAAACACCGTTCACGCTTGTATAAAAGCCAAGTGCGTTGGAAAAAATTGAAAATATGTCACAGAAGTTGGAACATATAAGAAAGAATATCTGAAGGGACATGGCTGATTCAATAAGACATATAAAATGGTGAATAAATGTGTACTCATTGTAAAAGCGAGAAATAAAACATTTATCATTTGTGGATATCCGAGTTAGTCTAGTAGCGCATTCATCAAGTATTTTACTCGAGAAAGTGCATAAGTAAATGGAAAATAATGAGAAGAGCGAATAAGTAGTGGAAAAAAGTACCGTACTTGTAAGAAAAAAGCACGTCATAAATGTTGCTTTCAGTGGATACTTTGTAACATTCACCATTTCAAAAGTCATTCGCTTAAACTCTTTATCAGTAAACGATGGTTCTATGCAGTAAAGAACAGCAACAGCTGTAATTATAACCAAATTTGATAAAATTAATACAAGAATAATAATGTTAAAAATGTGCACTTTTTTTCTCAGAATTGAGGCATATCTTCCTTTAAAAAAAGCGAAACATTTGAGCATTCTTTGTACTTGTTTTCTTTTCAAGTAAAATGAAAAATAGGCTGCTAATTGAAATATGCGGAAAAAAATCCTGGTCAAGGCCAATTTTACGCAATAAAAATCACCGCATCTGTTCGCTACATCTATTATATATAAAAGAAGTGAATGGAACATGCCAATGAAAAAACAGATAGTAAAAAACTTCTGTAAATAATTTAGTATTGGTCTTTCTTCGGTATTCTGTAAGCCTGTTATTCCTGGTATTCCAATAGCACGCATGGCTTTCAGAAGAATGTTTGATATCATCTTGCTTTTACGTAAAATGGAGTTTTAAAAATAACTTGAATTGTATAATTGAAGTAAATGGTTTTAAATTCTTATTTAGAAAGAAATACTTCCTAATTAACTCAGGTTTTTATGGATTTTTATTTTTTACGGAAATTTTAGTATATGAGTTCAAGGAATGCATCCCAGAGACTGTTTCTTAACGTGAGCGTTTGATTCTTCGCAAATGTAGCTAAAATGGCGCCAAGAAGCATGCAATGTATAATGATCAATAAATTATCATCTAAATATGAAATAGGGAAACAAACTACTTATTATTAAAATGATTGATTTTCGATGAAAAGCTATTAAGGTAATATGCATTTATCTTCTTTGGGATTTATACAATAATATCTGCCAATATTTTACCTCGAATAGATTTTTTTCTTATTAATTCAGGATGTTACACATTTGTGTTTCGTTCTTTTTTCTTCGTGGCATACATAAATTTTGAGTGTTTCTATTGAACTTGTAAGTAATGGATTTAATTAATTACTTGAGTAAAAGATGCGTCATATTTTTATAAACATCAAATCAGCTGAAATTTGAATTTCTGAAGAATAAAATTCGTTTTTCCATAATTATTTCCACAAATTTTTCAAGTTTATGAATTTTTCCTTCATTTTCAGATAAGCTATGAATCAATGTTTATTTGGAACAGAACGTTACATTTCAATTTAATGAGCACTGAAATTAAAGAATAAAGTTTATTTGAATCTAGAGAAATTCTTACACTCAAGCAAATATTTCTAAGAATAGAGAAATGCTCATAAATTTAAGAGAGAAAAAGGAGGCATTTGGCAGTATTTAATTCAGAAAACACATAGACACAAAAAAGACAAAAAATATAGGCTCGGTCCTAAAGGGATGTAACACAACAGCCTAGTACTGCCTTTAGGAAAATACATGCATTATTTTATTTTTGAAATGTAGGGAATGGTCAGTATATTGAATTTAACTTCCTCAAGCTTAACAAATAAATCCTGTCTCAAGCATTTCTTAATAATTC
>BGPR01001570.1:73308-94919 GCA_013235015.1 Araneus ventricosus
GTAATTCCGGACCTTAGACTTTACTAATTTACTGAACTAATTCCTACGCAATACTACTAGTATGCAATAGACAATCATAACATATAAATGCACATATACAAATACTCAATAAATAAAGTTAAGAAACATTCTAATTTAAAATACACCATAAGAAAACTCTTCATCAAGCATGAGACACTCTTTTCCCCTAGATTTTAGTCTCGTAAAAATTTTTGCCAATAGCATTTATAACTTCTATTAAGTCATTACACTAATGTTTTAAAGTTCCGATTTACTTTAACACATTCTAATACCATTTAGTTTTGATAATTGTACAGCAAGAAGTAAATTTTCCAATAATTAGTTTTTACTTTCCCGGCAAAAACAATCATAATTCTCCCAAGGTATAAGCAACCATACCTTTTCTCAAAAAAATTAAATTACACTTAATCTAATTTTAATTTTTAAATAACCGCTTCTTGTGCTATAGACAGTAAAACATAAAGAGTAACCTGTTATCCAGCTCATCTCGGTATGGTATTCACTTCTACCCGTTGTAGCACTTGGATGAGTTAGTTCGGTAGCTGGCCACCACTTCCTTCTGTTTTCGATGACTGTTGATTCACTCCAAGCTTCAACACTTCACTTCCAATTTCCAAACTTCACGGGACGCTGCCGTAGATGACGCTCGCGGGCTCCGATGTGTGCCGGCCGAGGTGACGCAGTTTCCGCCGCGGGATTGCAGGTGGGTCCGAAGAGGGTTCCTCTGGCAAGCTGACGTAGGCTCTTTGGATGCAGACAGGTCCGACAGAGGTTTCGCGGGTTTGCAGGTGCGTCCGATGCAGACTTCTCGTCGCAGGACGGAGTAGCTCCTTAAGGGTTCCAGCAATGTAACATAGGCTCTACGGTTCTAGCTGGTTCGCTTCCGTCAAAGTAACCTAGGCTCTCTGGTTCTAGCTGGTTCCATCTGTCAAGGTAACATAGGCTCTCTGGTTGTAGCTGGTTCCATCCGTCAAGGTAACATAGACCCTCTGGTTCTATTCGTCAAGGTAACATAGACTCTCTGGTTTTAGCTGGTTCTATTCCACCCTTTTGCCACCATTTAATTTAGGCTGTAAGGTTTTGATAGCCAAACACTCTGGGGAGGAAGGTCCAGAGCCAAGAAATACTCTCTATTTCTAGCACGTGCGTGCAAGAGTTTTTATTGAATATTGATCTTGATTAAATAAGATGAAATTATTACATATATAATGACAGTTCAAGTACAGAAGATTACAGTTCTATACAATGCTCATATAACCAAAACAGGCCCACTTGTACAAGTGGCCTAAAAGAATGAAGTTGGTCTTCCCTCGACCGGACTTGAGATCTCAGCGACCCAAGTCTATCTTATTACCACCAAGAAAATCGAGCCCTTGCTCGTCGCTGTCCTCTTCCGAAGATCTCTTCCAAAAATCTCCTCGTTCTCTTCCCTCGCACTTCCTTTTTAACTCCCTCGTCCTCCTCCTGGGGGAACGGTCCAGAAAAGTCTCTCCAACAAATCACCGTCAATTCTGTAGGTGGAGTCCACCTCTGCGAGCCATTATTGGCTCCTTACCTTTTTTCGGGCCTGTCCTTTTGTCGCAAGCGGTTTCTCCGGCTGGAGATAATTTATCCTTTCCATCACGTCCACTAAAGAGCAGACCGCTGGCGCCAGACTGGACTCCAGGCTCTCTTTGTCGGCGTGTTAACGAGTACTTCCCGCTGAGGCACCTGCTCTGTCCTGTGACCCATGGCGTGGGAAAAAAAACTACCGTTAATGATCTGGGGGATCTTAGGGGATCTTACAGTATGTCATTAATGTTACATGTTTTTATGGGTACAGGCAGGGGCATTTCAATAGAATGCAGAAAAAAAATTACTTTAAATTTTAAGAGTTTTGAACTTAAGTTAAAGGGATAGGATTTTGAATTTTGTGTGTTATTATTTTTAATTTTCATATTTGGTTCGATGATTCCTTTTGGAACCTCCTGGGAAGGAAAAGCTAATTCAACCCTCCCATACTCCTCTTAAGACACTTATGAAGCCAGAGACCAGATCTCCACATTCCAGAATAATTTGGTTAATTATCTTTTGAGCGTTTCATTGATTCCAAAGAACTTTCATTCAGAAACTTGCCTCGAATTTATATATTTTTTGAGTGATTTATCGCTTCAAATCAATGTATGATTTATATATAATTGTTGTAAATTAATAATGGTACATTGATTTTTTTTAAAATTAGGTGCCGTGAGAAATAATCTTTTGGCAGCAACAGAAGTGGAAGTCCAAGAAGTTACTGAAAAAACATAAATAAAAGTGTGAAATGATCATATGTAAATGTGTAAAATAAAACTAAAGTTTACTTTTTGTTTGCTTTTACTTTACTGAAAATTAACATTTTTTACTAGCAAAACAGATTTGTAAGCAATTGTGTCAACCATAATATTATAGATTATTTACAATTTTTATCGTGAGTTAAAAAAGCTTATCAAATTTTAAAATTTGATAAGCTTTTGTTCATGGAGCTTTGCAGCTTATAACTGTAACACGTTAAACCAATATATATATATATATATGCCCAATACTCCATCTAAGGGAAAGAAAAGGAAAATTCGGACAATTTTGATTGAAGAGTCATTAAAAATTGTCTGCATCACAGAAACTTTATTTTAATAATTTTATGAACTATAACAAAAAGGTTTTTCTTTCCGAAAATGTAACGAACAATCAACTTTTAATTATATTTTGTGAATCATCAATGGAGAGTTCATAATAAACATGTCAAATAAATCATCTGTATAATTTTGGAAAGTTTTGTCACACTAACTTTGAATTTAAAGTAACACAACTTCCCTAATATAATTATAATTTGTTAAATATCTGGAATTGTGAACTATGCAAAAGCGTCATGCATTATTTTTTAAGGAGGGTCCCAAATTGTTAACACTGCCACTGGTTCTTTGGCATCTCATAAAATAAAAATATTAATAAGGTAAGTGGTCCAGTAGTGGGCCACTTGAATTTTTAAGTTGTAAAACAAGAAATTCCAACATTGCAATGAAATAAGAGATCTGCCTCTGGTAGGCTGAAACCCTTATCAACTAAATACCAAAGGCACAGCCTTTATTTCCTGTTTAGTTTGGAGCTAGAATGTTTGTTGCTGAGGTTGGTCTCTGAGAGAAGCATTTTTAGCTTATTCTTAGTGATTTCCTTAAGAGGTAACTCTTCATTCAACTATTTTTTAGCATACATTCTGTTTGTTTTAAGAATGAATTGTTATTGATATTATTAGATTATATAATGAATGTATTATAAACTATCTTTAAATTAATTAATATTGATAATTTATGGATAGTGAAGGGTGGCCCACTTTTGGATCAATGTTTTACTAAATGCGCCAGTAGGGGGCCAGTACTGGAGCACATGCTTTCTCTCAAATAGACTGTTTTGTGATGCTTAATAAGAAGGTTATATCTTGTAAAGTCTTTTTATTTAATTAGATTTGCTTTATTTTTATCAGAACCAGTACTGGGCCCACTTTTGTTGCACTAATGGCCCACTACTGGTACACTAATGGAACATTCTAACAAATTACTTAAATAATAAATACTTTATAGTACTGTTGAGGAAAAGACTGATATTCAAGAATTAGTTGGGCTCTGTAACGAGGCAGACAATAATAACTATCGTATTGCTTGACCATCGAAAAATATTCCTTCACCATTTAAAAGGGCTCTTTTCTGGCTGCAGAGGCAAGATGATAAAAGAAAAAAAAGATTTATTCAACATAAAATATCACGATTTAATATCCATAATGCCCCAAACAGAACTTAAAATGAAAGATCGATAATTAGAATATACTTTTAATAAAAAATTGGCTGTTAGAGAAAAAATGTAAATCTCATGTGACTAGCATCTGTAAATAAAAGATTTCACCTATATCAAGCCATTTTTATTGCATTTTTATAGTGTATAATGTTAATGTATTGGGTTTGATAATGTAATGTTTGATAAAAGTTTGAACAACCATAAAAAAATATGGATTAGCGAAACTTCTCAAAAGTTTAGATAATAATTGAGGAAATACCCTTAAGTGGCCCACTTCTGGAGCATTTATCTTAATTGGATATTTTTTGATATCCATGTGCTTATTGCCAAAATCTTTCAAACCTAAAATCTATTGGATATCTTTTTTATTAAAAAAAACATCCAACCATTTATTTGAACAACCAATTTTTCAGCGTACACACATCCAAATCTGTTTGTATATTCATCTGAAAGTTATCGCAAATTCATCGCCATGAAACCGCACTGCTCGGTTTTCTATCGTATCGGCTAGCAAAACTCATCCGATATCGATGATCGGCTGATCTATGGCCGATGAGACATTTCGGAGCAATTCCCGATGAGAATTCATCCCTATTCGATAAGAATCAGTTCATCGGCCGATCATTGTGTTATCGGGTTTCGATGAAAGGCCTTTCAATAGCCGATGACATTTTGCTACTAGGGTAGGCTTTTGTTCCAAAATTTTTTAATTTATTCCAGAATAATGAACTTTTTGGTACTTTCGAAAGCAGAAAGCAGAACTAGGGAAGGTAGAACAATTCAGTGTTGGAAACCGGCCTCTATAACCATAACTATAGTTAAGACAAATTTTTCATCGTTCGCTTGAATGGTGAACAAGAGTTTCGCAAAAAAATTAGGAAAAGAAACTCTTCAAAAGTCTTTTCAATCACACGTGAGTTATGTTTTTCTTGAACTTTTTTTATGCTCAACAAGCACATAATTAGACATTCTTGTTCCTTCCGAGAATTCTTTATGTTCCTCGCATGCTCCTTTGCCAATGTTATTGTTCGAAGATAATTGATTTTTTTTTTCTTCAAAGATGAGAACGTCATCGGAACAAGCGAGTAAATAAGCTATTTTTACTGAAGTGATAGCAATAAAAAGTAAAATAAACTTGAATCCGAATTCTTATTTTGAAACTATTTCTTTTTATGCATTATAATGATGCGAGAATGAAGCGAAAAGTCAACACTGCATTTAAATGAGGCAAGTTCTTGTCTTACTAAAGATTTTTCGCTTCGATTTTGATGAATTTAACCACAGCCTTTAATGTCAAGATTTTAATTTCTGATTTTTTTTCTTACATTCACTGCAAGAAGAAATAAATTTCCTTTTTCTGTAAAGAAAATATTTTTATTTTGGTTTCAGCCGTTTTTTAAGACGATGTATATTTTTCTCAAGAAAATTGTAATTGCAAATATTTACTCTATTCTTATACACTATTAGACTGAATTGTTAGATTTTCCATCCGAAGATGAACATTTTTATACAAATTAATGCACCGGTTTTATAAAGTGTTGCTAAACTATTATTATCCCTCAATCCAAAACTTTTATCATGCTCAATTTGTTATTCAAGAAACCACGAAATGATCCGTCATTTAAGAATGCAGATAAATTTTGATATGGAGTTAATTAATGTAAGGTGTTCTGATTGTCGAGGTAAATCAGTGCCTTCAAGCTTCTTCTATTCATGCAAAACTTCATCAAATATTGCGCATGTATGTGCATATGAAATCAAACTAATCATAATCCATTTATGAAAACCTTCACTGAATGGACTGAAAATTGTTCATTTTTGTCTTTGGATAAACATCTTAGCCATTTCACTAACATATATAACGTTAAAATAAATCACATCTTAGAACTTATCTCACATATTTATGCACTGAATATTTTTGAATTTCCTTCAACAATTGTTCAATAAAAATTTTTATAAGCTCACGTGAAATTTTTATTTATTGCCAAATGATGTGAAGTTCAAATATTCCTCGAAGTGCAGTCATGTAAGTTTTTTGCCTGAAGATTAATTTTTGCTTTTGCAACACCCCTCCCAACTCTTGAGTAGGATATCGATTATAATACAGGGCCCACCATCAAATGGCACAAGAAAGTTAGAAAATAAAAGAAAAAGAATTTCCGCCTTTTCTTTCCTTTGATAAAATCGTGACATTTTGTCTGATATTGAAAGAAGGATATCAGATAATTGTGCCGGTTCCGAGAGCTAGGAAACCGATCATAGGAAAAATAGAGGGAAATATCGAAACTTTTTTAGAAAGAAAAAGAAAATCCGCAAATAACTGCTACTTTTCCGCTTCTAAAGGCTTTTATGGTAGTTTCAAATATAGGTCATAGATGGTTATTAGTCAGAAATATATTTTTTTATTTTAGAGTCTTATAAGTAAGAATATTAGATAAGATATCGTAAATGTAAAGAACAAAATCTGGTTATTTTGCGTTTGTCAAGCAAAGAGTTGGGATACTGTAATTATCCTACTTAGAAAGATAATTATTATTGCAGTACTAAACAGTCGAAGAAAATAATTGTTACATCGGTTTAAAAGAATAAAATAATTTCAAGTTTCTCTAATAAACAAAATTAATATAAGTAACTTATATAAACTACATAGACTAAATCTCTAAATATTGATTGAAGTTACTTCTGAATGGTGAAATATCCTAGAGCATTATTCCTGGAGTATCCTACTTGTATCCTCGGGATTTCTCCTTCTTTCCTCGGGAATTCTTCTTCTTTCCTCGAATAGCCTCCTTCATTCCTCGGACATTCTCCTTCTTTCCCCGGTCATCCTACTTTTTTCCTCGGGTATCCTCCTTTTTTCCTGGGCTATCCTTAACACTGGAGAGCTTCTGTTTAGGGATAGACAGAAATCTCTCTTCACCTTGGTGGAAGATTAAACATGCAGACCCTTCAGACACTCTATGAGTTAAACTATTCTTATTTCCGTCATTAACAACAGACTTATTAATCAAAAAGAAACAGTACAACTAAATAATACTAACTACTCGGTGATTTAGATCCAAATTTACTGTCACCAAGCGTGAATGCGAATTAATAACATCTTGCTGATATAGAGCCTTTCTAATTATTTTATCTACAGGTAAATATCTGTATATTTATTGCCATAGTTATTTGTGATGAGGTTATTAAAAAAAATTCAAACTTTGTGTATAAATTATTTATGTTAGTTTTATTTTCAAATAACGGAGAAAATAAATAAAAGAACACTCTGAAGGAATCTTTAGATTTTAGGTGATGTTTTCCCTCAGAGCAGCTGAGATATACAGTTATTCACAACGTTCCTCTCATATGAAATTCAGGAAACCCAAATTTATTAAATTGATTCTTTTAAGAAAATGGCCTTACTTTTCGGTCGTCTCTCCATTGAATAATGTCTTAATGAAGTTCGGAGTTTTTTGAAGCACTTAAATAACTGTCATTACAGATTTCGGTAACTGCCTTAATAAACTCGAAACGTATCTCTCATTAAAAGACAAACAGTAAACACGAAGTCAAAATTACGTCAGTTTAGGAAAACGTTGGTTGCTTGTGAGAAAACTAATCAATTAACCAGTGACGCGTTTGCAGTCAATTTCAGAAACCGACATTAATTTTGATGAGGAAAAAATATTGATTGGATCCTTTAATTTCAGAAATCCTGACATCTCCGGTCATAGGCAGTCAAGTAAATTATTGTTAGCTTGTTAGTTGTAGAGGCACTAGAATAATAATTAAAACACTCTTTTTTGCGAAATTGGTTCTCCCGATGTACAAATTGTTTCAGTTCTTAATCATACAAGCTTTTCGGCTACATGGTGGTTTGAACACGGATTATAAATATTAGGCATCAGTGCCTTTGAAGACGATAAAAGGGATATATTACAGCACAAAGAGTGCTTATCATAGCATGACTTCTTGTCTTGTGAATTTATTTCACAAAATGTTTTAATTGAAATAATAGTTTAAAAATATTTAAAGTATTATGGACGAAGGAAATCACCATGTAAACTGTGATTTGGAGCAAGAGATCACGTTTAGAATGCTAAGTCTGAAAGTAAACAATGAATTCTCAAATAAATTATTTAGTGGTTAAAACCATTAGTTCAAAGGGCTAGTTTTGATATATTACAACTCTCTTGAATTGATAATTTTTGAAAGACAGTGAATTTCAATTTGATTTGATATACTGCCCATTGAGAAGTATTTGGTTACAGAAAGGGATAAATCGTATCAGAATAATTAATTTGTACATTCTACTTTGCGTGCAGGAAAAGGGTTATGCAGTTTTTACATGAATAAATTTCATAAGGTAGAAAAAGAAACGATTTTAGAACTTCGTCAGTTCCATTAGATTTCAACTTGATCAAACGAGCTGTCGAGCTCTTGCCGATAAGGACAGACTATACAACAAAATGCAGCTCCTCTATAAATAAAAACTAAATTTATTTAGAAAGAGAATTCACTTTCCATTAGATATGATGTACAGTTTTTAGTGCTAAATTAAACTTTTTTCACAGATTCGAAAATCATAAGATTCCGTTCTCTGTTTTTAATGTACATGATGAAATTTTTCATAATATATGGATTAAGAATACATATCTGCTTTTTTCTGTATGCTTATTCTCTTACTGTATGCTTATTTGTGTAAAAAAATGCCTGGAAAATGATAACATAGCAAAAGTTTCTTTAAATATTTTGCAAAGTTCTATTTTTGAAAGATTTCTAATAGAAGAATTACGTTTCCCTATTTCTTGTTCTATTAGATCGAATTCATTTATTAAAAAAATTATGTTGAAAGAATATCAGAATGCCTAGCCTTTACCAGTTATTGAAAGTTCAGCAAAGCGTGTGAGCTATAACGCGAAGTCATTTGTCTTAAAAGTAGATAAACTTTAAAAGTTAATTAATTGCTTATTGAACTTGAACTACATTTATTATTCATGGATACATGCGTTTTCTTGCTTAAGTGGTTGATTAATTATTTTTCTTGTATGAGAAATTATATATTTGTTCACTGAAATGCAAAAATTTTCAATTTTTTTTTCCTTCCTGAAAATGACATAAAAGATTTTCAAAATATCAAAATTGACTGGATGAAGAAATCTTCCGAATGGACAGAGAAAACATGTGCCACAATAATTAAACAATTGTTCCAATTCTCGGAATATACTGATAGAAAATATTATAAAAGAATTTATTTTTTATTTTGTGACGTAAGCTGACACATAAACAATACCTTAATGAAAGAATAAGATATAAGTTCACCAAATAATCTTTTTGAGCACCAACTATACCACATAACTTAACTCATAACGTGTACAAATAAACACAAAAACATTCACGTAATTAAACCAAAAACTAATACAGCTGGCCTAATTAAAGCAAAGTTAAAACTTTTTTCTTTACTTTCTCTTTATTTAGTCGTGTCTTTATCCAATGATAGTGAAACATTTCAGCATTCTTTTTACGTGACTCGTTTTAAATAAAATGCATACTAGGTTGCTAAAATACATAATCGAAAGAAAATCAGAAAGAAGGCTACTTTTGCAAAATGGGAATCAGTTTGGAATGGATATTTGTTTCTGAAATCAGTTATAAATATAGTGGGTAACGAAAATAATGAATATACCTGTCAATATCGGTATGTGTTGGAAGTGTACCGTATTAATGACAGGTATATGTTACCGCCCTTTTTTATATACAAGTAGTGGATATATTAGTCTGTTGTCACATCCTGTTATGAAACTGTGATTGCACCGGCTTCTTGTATTACAGCGCAAAATGTCAAACCTAAGAGACAAATGGGTGGCTCTCGTCTGGTTGGCGATCGGAAACAATAACAATGAATATTGTGAGGGTTTCTCTACCTACAACTCGATGATCGTGACTGCATACAGTATGCAAATGAAAATAAGTTGAGTCAAGAATAATTGTTGACGAAAATCAAAGGTAAGTGCGAAATTCTTCGACTGTTAAAGAGGTATTCGAATGTTAAAGAGAATTTTGTGACCCAAAGAGAAGATGACCGTAGCCTAAATGACTGCAGAACTCAACCAGAATGTGTATATTCCCGTTTTAACTATGAAAGTTAGATGGAAATTGCAAAAACAAAAAGAATCTATTGCAGAGTAGCAATTCCGATACAACTTCTGATTGATATGAATGCAGAACGTAGTCTTCATTAGTGCCGCGACCATAAAACCTTGTCAAACGACACATGGAATAAAGTGATATGGTTCGATTAATGGTTGTTAACTTTGTGTTCCTCAAAAGGACCCGTGAACATCTGGAGAACAACCGGATCGCCTTCATCCAACTATAAAGCATGGCGGTGGCTCAGTCATGATTTGGACAGCGATCTTGTGGTTTTCTGCAGTCCCTATCATCCCCCCAGAAAAATGAATAACTGAGAGTGACTTACTCAAATATATACACCCTGTTGTGCACACATTGTTACCATCTGGAGATGAAGTTCTCCAGAACGATAACTCTCCGATACATGCAATTAGACATGTCGAGGCATGGTTTAAAGAGCATAAAGATGAAGCCATACAGCTCTCTTGGCTACCTGAGTCCCCAGACTTAAATGTTATTGAATCATTGAGGTCTCATCTGGAGAATGTGAATCGGCATTCTATATCCTTTTCCATCGTCTCTACGGAAACTTTCAAAATTTCTTCACGAGGACTGGTTATATATTACTTTAACACTTTGAGCCCTATCCCGAATCAAATCGTCCTGTTCGGCGGAGGCCGAATTCTTTCAATTTTGAGCGCCGGGGTTAATTTTAGAAAAATAAGGAAGTTCCTTTCTTTGTTGTCAATTCATTGCAGAGTAGCTCTCGTCGCCCTTCCGGCATTTCTCTAAGGAAAAGGACGATTCCTTTCTGTATACGTGAACGAAAAATTACTCCAAGTTTTGAGGCGCAGGAATTACCATTCTGGCTGGATTGAGAGAATAAAACGCCTTTCATAATTTTTATAATTGAATTCCTCGATGCATTCAGGTCGTTATATCTGTTAAAAGTGACCCTACTCCTTGTTAAGGTATCCTAACACGTTGAAAAGTAGATTTTCGGCCAAAATTCCCATTTTTTTAATTTTTGATGTTTTAGATAGGATATTCATTTACCTTTCTAAAGCATATTTACTTTTGACTGTACGTTAATTAGATGATGAGATATTAATTGTTTTATAACAAACCGAAAACCAGGAGTGAGCGTTTAATTCACAGGAAGTTTTCATTAAAAGGGACAGAAAACTGTCAAAAATTCTTTTAAACTGCACTTTTTCAAGTTAATATGATGTTAGTATATTTTTAGGAATTTTTTTAAAGTTTAGATACTTAATTCAAGCGCGTGGCAAAACTAAAAAATTTGATTTTTCTCAAAACTAGATCTTATGCATAATTTTAACACTTCAAACATGATAACTCAAGATATTATCATTCGATTGTTCTGAAATTTTGTGAACACTTTCTATAAATGTGTATCTAGTCAATGTACTATAATAATGAATATTGTAACAATATCTTTTCAATTATGGTCTTTTATTTGAAAAATAACATACAAATTTACTTAAAATCTTGTAATGATTGTTCGATTATCTCTAAAATTTTTATTTATCCAAAGAATGTTAAGATTCTAGTACACACGTAGTCCATAGTATACCCTAATAGCACAAGATGCTGTACAATATTGTTACGATATCTTCACGATATTGTACGGCATTCAGAATACCGGACAACGTCGTAGACATATCGTACAATATCTCGTGCTAATAGGGTATAGTTTATTTTAATATTAGTTTTATTTGAATTATTACAAAAGTTTCACCTCTAGCATGTTTGAAGTTTTTGGGAATTTCCTCTAAAATACAGAAGAAATTCAAGATTTTTGTAAATTTATAATAATTTATACTCAAAAATCATACTCTAATATTAATATTTATTAAATTCGAATCTAAAAAACATATTTTGGTGTTCCTATTTCACAATTTTAAAAAAAAGTGCTCTGAACGTGTTCGGATACCTTAATAAAGATATCTGTATTCGTTATTGGTGTTTCCATTATCTTGTCCACCTGTAAAGTTCTTATATAAAACAGATCAATTTGAAGACAATAAATAAAGGACTTTTGTAAAATCTTGTATAAAGATTTTCTTCTTCTGTTTGTGGACCTGAAAAATCATTGATGCAGAGAACGCTTAAAAGAAAATTTTAAGCTATTATTCTTGTGTCTGAAAGAGGAAAATACTAGTATATTGGTTTCTTATGTAAATATACTCCCGAACATTTTGTCCAAACACGTTTCTCTAATGGTTTCAACTCCTCATCGATTATCATTGCATTATTCTGCAGACATTTGAGTACGTATATTTCAGAAACACTCTACACAGATTGTTACTAAATTCTTCTAGCTCTAAAGCTATATTGTCTATTACTGGGAAGTAATAGACAATATAGCTATTACAAGTATATTTGTAACTATTTGTGATGAAAGGAAAAATGATCAATAAGAAATAATTCAGGAAGGAGGTGGAACGAAAAGAAAGATGATGATTACGATGACAGATTTTCAATGAAAAGTTATTAAAGTGGTGCATTTTAGTTTTATTATATTCGTTTCAATAAAAAATGTGTAATGGCATAACAGAAAATTTTTACTCGCTCTTTATGGTTTAAGATTTATTTCATTTTTATTTTGTCGATTCCTCTGTTTTATATAATAATTGGCCGCCTGTGGTGACCACTTGGTTCGCCTGTATTATTGAGGAAAGAAATGTTTCAATAGAGTCTTTTATGCATAGCTTGGTCTTAATGTCTATAAAAGTATTGTCAATTCTGTAAAGTGAATCTGCCCCTGTAAATTATTTTTAAATTAAAAATTCTGACAAGTGTGTTATTCGTCCGATTTTATCGACTTACATCATCCATGTTCATTGTTCTATGTACCTCCTGAGTTTCCTCTACATATGAACTTCGGGAATCCGAACTAATTTGTGCTCAACCTTCTTCAGATTCCGGGAAATTTGGATTATCCGGAAAATTCAGTAAAATATTCTTTATATACCAAATGCTGTAGAGTCTTGACTTTGAGAACTCTGTGAAAGAGTACTGAAAGAGCAGTCGGTAAAAAAAAGATATCCGTTTTTTTTCTACTAATTAAGGTGCTGTATTCATTCGTAAATACTAATTCAAATGTTTCTTTTAAGTTAGGAATAAACATTAGCTTTATTTATGATTTGTAATTTATCCATTATTTTTTAATAAAGTCTTTTCAGGAAATTTAAAAAAGTTTTCGAATTCCTGAGGTTGCACCGTATCTGTTATCTCACCTAAAAGTTGAACTTTAATATGAAACGGGAATTGATTAAACTTCATTTAATCCGATAACTTACTTGCTGTATCGATATAGGCTCATGAAATATAGAAGAATAATAAGTGAAATTATCCATCATACAAAATTTTTGAATAATAAGGAATATTTCATAATTTTTGTTTACAGATTGAATAAAGAAATATGTGCATAATAATAAGAGGATAAAACTTCATGCTAAAAGAGCGATGATATAATTATTTTATATAGCAGGATTTTTTTTACATATTACAAGAAACAAAATATTTCAGGAATGTCAAGCAGTATTTAGAAATGTACGCACTATAAAAAAATAATTAAAATAAGGAAGTATTATTACTAAAATTGTCAATACGACAAATGGTGCCGTGACCAAGATATTTGTAGTATTGACAATTTTAGTATTTCTTTTATATTTTGTATTTTATCATACATAAAGAATGCCAGGCTTCTGAAGTCAAATAATAATAATAATAATAAATTTTATCGCGATTATTGCAATAACCCATACTTACATCCAGGCCATGCCTTAAGGAAACTCTGTCAGCATGAGTATCATTTCAAGAGATACATCAATCAGACATTTTCATTATATACTTCAATCAGATATTTCCAAGAGACACATCAGTCAGACACTATTTTTCTGACATACTTCAGACAGACATTTTTAAGAGACACATCAATCAGTCATTTTTTATAGACAGCTATCTTTATTATACGGAATAGAAAGAAGTATAAATGAAATTGATGTAACATAATTTAAACAGCTTAATGTCAGCCAATTGCTGAATAATACGCAATATCGCGAACATCTTGACTACAAATAAACAAATAATAAAATCAATATTGCATGGCAATGATGTTTTTGTGCTCATTGCACAGTCACACACACATAAAAATCATTTTGTTACCACATGCCATGCAACAAAGAAAATAATTCATCACACCTGCTACCACATATCACTTAATGAAGAAAATAATTCATCACACCAAAATAATTCATGAATAATAAAAAAAAGGACAATTACTTTTACCCGTACAACAAAAAAACATATGACACTTAATCATTTCTCTTCCAACAAATAATCACTGCACGCAGAAGATTTGCATCCCTATTTATTAACTGAATAATTTGGATCACAATTGAGTAACGCACCGCTTTTTACGTCACCACCCTGCTTCCTCAAAAATCATAATCGGAAAATTTAATTTTACTTCAGGAAAATCACCCTGAGTGATCCGGTTCGGTGGCCCTAATATCTATTAAATTGACTGCTGTACAAAAATATTATTGACATTGCAATATGTCATGCTCACCCTATTTGACTCTTGAACACCTTGACATAATCTTAATTTTTTGAGCCACAGATTTCTTTTTTTTTTAAATCCACGTCGGGAATATCAGTAAAATTAATAATTTCCTGTCGACACAGATACAGATACCTGCCATGGCGTTGCCTCTCCACACCGGCGGTGGTACGCCCGAAGGCTCCCGCTCGAAATTTTACTTTTTCACATCCTCTTACATCTTGATGATTTCGTCTGCGTCTGCCTCGAATCTGCCCAGCAACCCAAAAAATCTCTTTCCGAAGTCCCAAAACTGAATACTATTGGTCAAAGCACGACAGCCGGGACTTCACCCTTCGAAAATTCTCCAATCCTCCAACGGAACATGCAAAAGGGGTCAAACACCCCCCGCAAATTCGCAGAAAAACACAGAGTGGGAACGATCAACTTTCTGTACGCTTTTTTTTGGAGACAAAAAAATGGCGAAATGAAGGAATATGTTTTTTCCAACACTACACAAACGAATTAGTGGTGTAGTCGCAAAATAATCAGTGCCCGAACATTTAAACCTGGGTGACAAAAAAATTGCGCTGTTTTATATAAGGACCTTTTCACAATTTAAACTTACATATTTCTCTTGGGAAAAAAACAGTTTCGGAACGCCTTTCCGACTCCACTACACACCTGAAAGGATTGTTTCTTAAGAAGAAAAATATGTAACAAATAGAAACATCATTTTACGTATTCTTCGACAATTTTAATTTCTTCTTCAAGTAGAAAGCACTAGAAATTGAAAGTATGTAGAAATACTGAAACTTTCAAGAAAAGAATTTATTAGAAAAGATTTCACATCCGACAGGATATGGTGCACAATTTACATTGCTAAGTTAAGTAATATCCATGTTCAAAAGTCATGCGTTACATTTTCCTGTTAATGCCCACGCTGAAATTGCTGATAACATCTTGAGAAGAAGATAATATAACTATTTCTTCTTTTATGTACTCTTAGGTGTGCAAAGTTATGATTAGAAAAATGCAGAAGTAGCAAAATTTCCTTTTAAAATTATGCAGAATCCTTCTCTTTTTTTGATAGTTTTATGAAAGCAGAATCATCTTCCAAGATTTATTGTTATTTTAGATCAAGCTCATTTATTAAATAAAGAAAATAAAGATCTCAGAAAGAAATATATACTTCAAGGGCTCTAACATTAATTCAAAATTCATCAGAGCGAGTGAACTGTAACGAGAAATCCTATATCTTAAAGACAAATCAATTTTACAACTTAAATAAATATTCATTGAACTTAAAATTTTTTTATTACAAACGGTTATTGCACCGTCATGCTTGATTAGTTTAATTTTCTGAGATATTTTATATCTGTTCAGAGAAATGTTAAACTTTCTTTTTGTTCTCCTTGAAAAGGATAAAAAGAAATTGGACTTGATAAGGAAATGATCTGGATGGACTGAACAAAATTTGTTACAATAATTAAGTAATTGTTCCAATTAATGAAATATCTTGATATAAAATAATGAAAGAAAAATAATGGCCACAAGACGTTTTATAAAGTCAGTGAACTCATAATTTTACGTGTATCATAACAAAATTGTAAAATTTCATTATTATGAAACTGAACTTTCGTATCGTAGATTACCCAGGCATTTTAGCTTGAAATGAGAGGAGAAAGATACTCAATAAAAGCGAAAGCTGTCTGAAAATAAGACTTCTGAAAGTTTTAAACCTGATTTTGTTGGAAAAAAACGTGAAAAATTGTTTTCTATAAATTTGATATTTTGCATTTCATATTTTAGCGGTTCCGGAATAAAAGCTCAAATAAACATCGCATATTTTAAATAATGGAGATCAAAAAGCAAATGTTTGAAATAAGCAATTAAAATGTCTACAGATCGAAATGACTTTTATTTGTATAGAACTTTTTACACATTCAAGAAAATTTCATAATACATTTCTGATTTCAAAGATGGAGATTATTCCTCATTGAAATAAAACGCTGCTGTTAACTATGGCCATTCTCAAGCATCTTCCACAATAAAGAACTTTTATCCTTTCAGCGTGTACGGCTACGCAAGTTCAACGACATATCATGCATCTTATTACATATATATATATCGAGTTGTTTTACGAAAATAACTTCAGCTTTTATTTATGTTAT
The DNA here is from genome assembly GCA_013235015.1 of Araneus ventricosus. Taxonomy (NCBI): domain Eukaryota; kingdom Metazoa; phylum Arthropoda; class Arachnida; order Araneae; family Araneidae; genus Araneus; species Araneus ventricosus. The sequence goes on from BGPR01001570.1 coordinate 89,992, forward strand.
CTGCATTTATTAGCGTAAAAGTAAATAAAGATTTTATAAATAAAAATTGCAATTAAATTTATAAAAGAACGATAGAAATATGTAATGCGATACACAATGCAGGTAGAATCTCTTGCATAAGCGCGCCCGCTCGTAGGGTATTCTGAGTATTATGTAATCACTTTTACTACAGCATTAATACATTTCCAGTAACATTTATTATAATTTCTTATTATTCGACTATAGTTTAGTGTGTTGAACTAGATTGGCATACGGTAACAGAACACAGCGTATAACATGTCTTGAATACCTTTTGAATGTTATGGTATTGGCGTTAAATGTAAGTTTCAGTTATGAAACATCTGCAAGGTTTTCGACGCCCTCTTACAATTCTAAAAATTAGAACTCATGCTTCTAGTATACTTATTTTTTACCGTATAATATCAGCATAGTATTAATGGGAATCTGTTCAAGGATATCCTTCAATTAATTATTGGCAATTAAGAGACGTTTAGAATAACAGTACTAATTAATATCAACAAAATAATCATAAAAATTGCTCTAAAGAAAAACCTAACCACCATTGTGGATGTTTTGAAAAGTTAAATGTACATTAACAGAAAACGTGTATCAGAATAGAGTTTGAAAAGTTGACATTAAACCGTGGATAGAGGACCGTGTGCCAGGATAGAGTATGACTGTATTCAAAATATCTACTCAATATTGTCTCGGCGTATTCGTAAATTCGATGATGCGACTTGTGATCACTTCAGTTTTCCATGTCCAACTTTCACGAGCCTTCGTATAATGGAAAAGGTATGTAATGAGTTATGACGATGTGAAGACGTTGCACTCGTCAAATTGATTTGAGGCCTGTGTAAAAAGTGGAATGCGATGTCAGACAAACATTAATTGCGGAAACCTTAAACCTCAAAATAATAAAACTTAAAACTCAAAAGACTAAAGACAAATAATTTACTATAGATCTATAGAAGGAAGTAAATTTTTATGAGTTCAGTAAATTGATTCTTACACGCAAACAACAATGTAAGAAAGGTATAGATTGAATAAGAAATGTAATGTTTATTTTCCACACTTGACTACTAAACATATTTCAGAATTACAGTTTAATATGCTTTTGATTAGAACTGAAAGAAAGTATCAACACGTATTCAGATGATACATAACAAAGGCGTCTCGTCAATTTCTTTTTGGAATTCATTGCACATCACATATGATGATAAAGGGCATGACGTTACATCACAACATAACACAACGTACATATACAGTTGCAATGTGATCATGACAACAAATAAATTCACTAAATTAAAAAATTTTACGCAATATAGAATTTTTGTAGCAAGATGCCAAATGAATGCAATAGAAATATAATATTATTTTAAATTGAAATGTATATAAGATTTTCAGAAGAAAATTAAAAATGAAGTGATCATTATAAGCATTAGCTAATCTTGATATGGATATATGTGTTTAAAAAATAATTTGCTGTAAAGTGTTTCTCTAAAAACTGATAGGTCTAACTAGAATGATGATAAAACCATTGCTCAATTTTTTAGACATACTGAAAATTAATCAGATTATCTAAATACGTTTAATACTGTAATAATTAAAAAATATATATGGTTCGAGAATTTCTCCTGCTATTGGGTATTGGTAATGGAATTTCTCGTGCCATTTTGTCCAGTAAGTTTTTGTTCATAAACTTTAGTATTCTAGATCGTTTACAAATTTTATGTTCCCCATTCTTGGAGGCTATATATATTTACACTTCTTTCACGACTTAATAGTAAACTTCGAATCAAAATATAGATATTTGACCAATTTCTTCCTCAATTAATGGATATTGAAAATAAATAAATAATGCAGTTGAGGATTAGAACCATCACTTATAAACATTTAAAATTGACTGTTTGAGAATAAATGCATTTTTAATACATATTTTAGGATTAAATTTGAGAGTGTATTTTTATAATAAAGCTTTCTTGAATGAATCTCGACATTTCATCCTTTTCTATTCAACTGAAGTAGCAGCAAGTTGAAAAGATAATAGACACATGAAAAGATAAAAACACTCGCGGCAGCAAGAAGCAAACTTTTCGGCAATGTGAATATTCCGCTGGCAGTACAAATAAGTTTTTCTTTTGATCTAATGAATTTCATCAGCAGTTTTCCATCCTCTTTTGTATCTTCTAAACAACGCAAAGTAAATGAAATCTCTTTGGCCCTTTCCATCAATTTCTGATCCTTTTCATAGATATTAGCGAATGCATATGCTGTTAAAATAAAAGATCCACAGTTTAGTGTGTCGTACAGAAATTTTACAACAATGTAAACACTGTCCGCGCTTAAGTAAAAGCCTAGAACTTCAGAAAAAATTGAAAAAAGTCAGAGAAATTTGAACATATAAGAAAGAATATCTGAAGGGACATGCCTGATTCAATAAGACATATAAAATGGTGAATACATGTGTACTCATTGTAAAAGCGTGAAATAAAACATTTATCATTTGCGGATATCTGAGTTAGCCTAGTAGCGCATTCATCAAGTATTTTACTCGGAAAAGTGCATAAGTAAATGTAAAATAATGAGAAGAGCGAATAAGTAATGGAAAAAAAGTACCGCAGTTAAAAGAAAAAAGCACGTCATAAATGTTGCTTTCAGTGGATAGTTTGTAACATTCACCATTTCAAAAGTCATTCGCTTAAACTCTTTATCAGTAAATGATGGTTCTATGCAGTAAAGAATAGCAACAGCTGTAATTAAAACCAAATTTGATAAAATTATTACAAGAATAATAACGTTAAAAATTTGCACTTCTTTTCTCAGAATTGAGACATATCTTTGTTCATAGAAACCGAAACATATCAGTATTCTTTGTATTTGGTTTCTTTTCAAGTAAAATGCATAATAGGCTGTTAAAAGAAATATCCGTAGAAAATCCTGGTAAAGGCTAATTTTACTTAATGAAAATCAAAACATTTCTTTGTTAACTCTATTATATTAAAAATAAATTTATAGAACATGCCAATGAGAAACGATATTGTAAAAAAACTTTTGAAAATACTTTAGTATTGGTCTTTCGTCTGTATTCGTCAAGTCTGGTATTCCAATGATGTGCATAATTTTCAGAAGAATGTTTGACATCATCTTTCAATTTCTTGAAATCAGATCTTAACAATTACCTAAATTCTATAATTCAAGTAAATGACTCGAATTTATAGTTTAGAAATAAATATTTTATAATGCATTCAGTTCTTAATTGATTTTAGTTTTATATGCAAATTTAAATACATGAGCTCTTGGAATGCATCCCAAAAGCTATTACTTGTGTGGTGAGCGTTTGATTTGTCGCAAATATAACCAAAATGACGCAAAGAAGTACGGGATATGTAGTGATCAATAAATTATCATATAGATAAGAAATTGGGAAGGGAAATATTAATGATTAAAATAATATATTTTCGATGGAAAGCTATTACATTAATGCATTTTACCTTCATTATGTTTTAGAAATAATACCTGCATATATTTTACCTGGAATAGCACCTCTTTTAAGTTAAAGATGTTACATATTTTTATTTTGTTCTTCTTTTTTCGTGAGACAGATAAATTTTGATTGCTTCGATTGATCTTGTAGATAATGAATTTAACTACTTAAATGAGTAAAAGATGTATAATATCTTTCTACAGGTTTCAAATCAGTTGAATTTAGAATTTCTGAAGAATGGCATACGGTGTTTGATATTTTTCTGTACAAATCTTTCATAAATTTATGAATATTCCCACTGTAAGATAACTAATTAATTAATGTTTATTTGGGAACAGAAGTTTTACATTTCTATTTAATGAATGCTGAAATTAAAGAATATTAAAAAGCCTTTGCTGAGTCTTATACTTATGGAAAAATTTCCAAGAATATATATATGCTATCAAAATTTAAGACATAAACTAGAAGTAGGTGGCAATTTTTTATGGTATGAAATTCAGAAAACATATATGAACAGAAAAACAAATCGGGGAAAATATAAATTAAGTAAATGCAATAAAAATCAAATACGACACATACAAAATAAATTATTGTACCGTCCGTGTCATGTGCAATAGTAATGCCTCACAATGTAACAATGCCTCCCTCATCGTAAAGATTAACGCATTGCCTTGATCTATGTTTTTGTTTATCCTTTAATTGTTCCCACTGGGGACACCACGAGAACGTGGATGGGAGGCCGTCAGAGAGGCAATCGGGGTCTCGCCTCTCTGGTACTGGTGGGTGTGGTTTGTGTTGGCCACATCCCAAGAGCGGGACGCGCCTCCTACAGGAGGTGTTGGTGCAGTGCCGGTGATGGCCATTTTGTAACTGACCATAGTACCTATGTTACTGCCGTGGTAGTCCATTCCTTCAGATGCGCCACAAGGCTTCGATTTAGGTCGGGCCTATTTCTTTTCAATAATTTCTAATTGTGAATTTAATGCTTGCAGCTTGTTACATCCTTGGCTTTCAACAACACTCGGCGTATTTCAGATGTCGTACTTTTCATCTGACCACGGTTAAAAATTACAAGGTCCGTCCCAAAATAACACTGGTGTTGCTTCAAAAATTGGACGTTAATAAAACTAAACTAAACTAAACTTTGGAATTTATTTCGCATCACACTTGAAATTAAAGTGTACGACATTACATCAGAAAATAAGACAATATGAAAATGCAGTTGTAATGTAAACATAACAACAAATAAATTGACTACATTAAAAATTGGCAAGGAATAAAGTCATTTTGTAGGAAGATGCTAAATGAATGCAATATAAAATTTAAATAATTTCATTATTGAAACACATACAATTGTTTCAACTGAAAACTAATGTTCGATTGATCGTTATAAACATAAGTTAAATTCGATATGAATATTTGTTGGAAAAAGAAATTTTTG